>JALLOY010000619.1:0-10736 GCA_036939835.1 Thalassiosira delicatula
TCGTACCTATGTAGGAGTATAGAGGTTACCTACCATAAAAGTATACCATAGGAACGTACGAAATACTACGTTGTACTCCTATCTACCTACGTACTTAGGTACCGTACGATACCTACATACTAGTAGCATTTGGCTGGCTGGGTCTGGTAGGTATTGTATGGGTGGATCGGACATCGGACCGAATCGTGGCATGTGATGACCGCGCAGTCAGGTCAGGACCAGGGGCGGACCGCCACGGGAAGAAAAGTTAGGAATTCATATTATGCCCGCGTCGTGATGGCTCGCCCTCCTCGCCGTGCCATCACACCACACGCGCCCCCAGAATTAATTCATTTTACTTACGGATGGGGTAAAATGGCTCGCGTCTAGTCTCCCGCTCCCGGCTCCCTCGCCCCATGACGACGGTTTTCGATTGCGAAGAAAGAGGGAAGACACTGATTCATCGCGGCAGGGGCGTCATGGCCGCCGCAACCGCTCCGCCTTCGCCCGCTTTGATGCAGGCAAAGCATCATCCACCACACGACAGACGGAAACGATCGACGTGGGCATGCCCGCGATGTCGTCCTCCTCGTCTCCAATCCTCCTCCTCCTCCTTCCTGCTCAAGGTAACCCTGTACGTCGCAACGGGCATACTCCAACCCATAATGGTCGACTCCCTCCGGCTAAACTCCTGCATCGGACGAAAGATCCTCCTCCTCCCCACCCTCGCGAACGTCCTCGGTATGGCGGCGTGCGGACTCCTCTCCACCGCGGACGACAGATCCGCACTGCGCCATCGCCTTCGCGGAGATCGAACGTTTCGACGCGGATTAATGCTGACGGCGTCCGTCGACCTCGCGAGCGGCATGCTGTTGACGGGAGGGATGCTCATGACCGGGGGCGCTGTGTTCGTGGTGCTCTACAACAGCTGTCCGGCGTGGACGGCCCTGCTGTCGTGGCGGTTTTTGGGACGTTCCCTCGCCAAGCGTCAGGTAGCGGGCATCGTACTGGTGTGCGCGGGACTCGTGGCGAACGTTTTGGGAAATTCTTGGCACGATGACGGGGGAACGGGGGGAGGAGGAGGAGACGGAGGCGTCACGGGGACGGTGACCGCGGGATCGTTCGTCGTGCTCGCGGGATGTGTATTGCACTCCGCCTTCTTCGTGCTGTCGGAGAGGTCGCTGCGAGGAGGAACGGGAGGAAGTCACTGTGCTACCGAAAGCGCCGGCGGATCGAACGACGGCGAGGCGTCGTCGACCGCTGCGATCTCGCCGCCGTTGTGGTCTGCCTGCCTGGGATCGATGGAATCCGTCTTCATGACGATTTGGGTCCTTTCGAGGATACGGGCCGGTGGATTCCAGGATAATTCTGCAACGCTCTCCTCCTCCTCCTCCGTGTGCGCGCGGTCCGACTTCTTGAAGGGATTCTCATTCCTACTCCTCGTGGACGCGGTCCACGCCGCGGCCTTCTTCCTCCTCCTCAAACAGATCGGTTCAGTGGGATCCGCCCTCCTCAAGGGCCTCCAGACTGTCGTTGTGGTATCGCTGTCGGCGTTCTTCTTCTGCTCCCGGGAGGCCACGCAGTGTCTCACGGCCGCCAAGGGGTTTGCCATGGCGCTCGTCATTTCGGGCACGCTGCTGTACGCGNGGCGTTCTTCTTCTGCTCCCGGGAGGCCACGCAGTGTCTCACGGCGGCCAAGGGTTTCGCTATGGCGCTCGTCATTTCGGGCACGCTGTTGTACGCGATCGGCGGCGAGCACAAGGGTGCGAGGAGGACTGCAACGCTTTCCGAGAGGAAGGGCGGCGAGGACGGCACGCCGTCGGTTGAGCTGGAAGGTCTGCTGACCTAGCGAGGTGGGCCTTTTGTTGGCGTCGACGAAGCCGTGAAGTAAACCTATAAAAGGTACTAGGTAGGTGCCGTAAAAAGTCTCACGTAACAGTTGCATTTTGCATGAGGTAGTTATATATTGCTCCCTCTGATCCAGAAATAAGCGAATTCATACCTTGCCATGTTCTTCTGAGTACTGATCTTAATATATATTGGAAGCAAACAGAAAAGGTAATGTCCCAACTTTTTACACACCCTACTGTAAATCTGGCTTTTTAAATGCAAACAACATTATCAGAGACTTGAGTACTCAGAGTTTTATTATCCTGTAGGATTAATTGCACTGACTGGTCCAAGGATCTCATCAAGTACGACCATCCACAATTGTGACGCGTTTGCCAAACACTTCTTTCAAATGTGTCGCATGGGTAGTTAATGAGTGCCCATGCCCGATCCGAGGGGGCAGACATTCAGATGACGGGCGGCCTTGGACCTTCCTATCAAGACTCAAGACCCATCGCTATCTGCCACCTGGCGGGAGCTAGCCACTCAAGCTCCCGGCACCGGGCGAAACACTCAATCTGCCTGGCAGTCTGCATCTAAACATACTCACGGCATGACTGCCTATGTTGCCCAGCCATCTTCTTCAACTCAAAGGCGGACCTCAGTGAACGTAAGCGGGACCATCACCCCCCGAAATTCAGACCTGACGGTCCACTCATTCAGTAACTAGCCGCCATCCCATAATCCAGTGGAGGCGGAACCTACCTGTACACACACCCCTCTGGCTCCTTGGTGTTTGGTGGAGGATATGTGTCCAGTGTGCCCCCTGACAAACACACCAAGCATCATGTGGATATATGACCAGGGCCTTGTCCCAGCTTCAGCTGCTGTGTGCGGTGACATCAATGAAATTTGTCACGGTCCTTCACCATTGTCCACAACGACCACGAGCCCTCAAATTTCCGCATAACCTGGATGAAGTTTGTCAGGGGGGGCAGCTTATAGGCACATTGCGATGAACTTTTTATGCTCATGGTGTTCGGAATCACACAGGAGAACATCACTCGTTATTTCTGGCTCTTTGATACCTTTGATGGGTTACCTGAAACGACTCTGAGAAGGATGGTGCAATGGCAAATAAAATCTATAGTGATCTCATGGCAGGAAAGACAAGTGAAGGAATTAGCTCGAGAATTTGTTCAGGTTGGATCCTTGATGGCAAATGGAAGTATGGGCCTCTTGATATTGTGAGGAACAACCTTTGGTACACAGGCTATCCACAGGAAAATTTTCATTATGTTGTGGGCAAGGTCGAGGATACGTTGCCAGTCACGTAACTGCCAGCAAAGATTATCATTTTGCGATTGGATACTGACTAGTACCTTTCTACCAAGGTAGAGTTGGAGTATATGCATGATTGTCTGCAGTCAGTAGGGGTACTTATTGTGGATGACTATTGTGCTTCGCAAGGTTCAAGGGAGGCCATAGATGAGTTTTTTTAGGGATACACTACAGCTTGATGCGTCCATAATTTCAAAGGAAACGTCTTGCTTGGTTTAGTACTGGAAGCCTTAGGATGAATGTTTTGTGTTACATGTAAGACAGCAACATTTCAATATGTAGCCCAATGTGTCAGAGAGTGGTACTCTCAGGCGGGTTCGTGCGGAACTGTTTTGAATGTTTTGAATATTTAAATTCACGAGAACAGAGATCTAAATTAAACACAATTCTGAGATTGAGAGAATCGAAAAGAGCTTTACTTTACTTTACTAGTTGTTCGCAGTGACGGGCGTTTGGAGGCTTCTAACACTAAATACTCAACATCAGCTCAATATGAATCAGATGCAAGAAACGTTTGCTGTGTTTGAAGAAGAAAAGACTGAATATCAGATCAAAATAGAACAGATGCACGGAATATTTGCTGTGATGAAGGAAAAAAACAATTGATTGCGTTGTGAGTGTGGGATGAAATTGGGAAAATAGAAGGATAATCATTTCAACAAAATAACCAGGTTTGAGAACAAACAATTGGAGCTCAATCGTGAGTTACAGTTTATGTAGGATTTGAATAAAAGGGTATCCGATCAATAGAATAATAGAATGAGAGGAGTTGTGATGAATGTAATACAGCTTGACCAAAATATGAGGAAATACTGAGAAAGACAAAAGTTTGTTGACATCATTGAAATCTGTAAGACAATTGGAGCGAAAGTCAGGAATCCTCCAAGATAGTTGGACGAAAGCCTTGCTATGTTTACGCGTTGGGTAAGTGCAAGCACAGAGATAATTGCAAATTAGGTGAACACACGGAAAGAAGCAAAAATTGTTGGAGTTTATAAAGGAGGGCGTCAAATACAATAATACTTATTAGAAATTAATTTGCTAGGTAGATTGATGTCACAAGTGTTCAAAAAGTTGTTTTGAAAGCTCATCAATGCAATCTCCGACTTCTCCGGCAATATTCTCGATACAACTGTCGACTATTGATTCAGCTAGTCTATTGAATAATTGATAGAGGAAACGCAAAATTGATTGTCAATAAGTAGTTGCTCAAAGAAAAGGAAACCTTGAAGAATCTTCTTACATATCAACAATTTCATGATGTTGAAGGATTCCATTCTTTGTAAGGTATTTTCCCTGTTCGTATCTAATGCTTCTGAATCTGTTGGCATATGCAGAAATTTCATCCTGTCTTTCTCTGGAGATGGACTGTGTCGACTCCATTTGTTTTGCTTCAATTGTTTGGTTAGGGCGAGTGGCACTGCAGTGCTGACTCTGAAAACTGCTACATTGAACGACCTCCCTCCCTTCTTTATTGGCGTATTCGTCATGTTTCACCGTGCCCGATAGATCTGGCATCTCTTGCGCACCTTCATTTCGACACTGCAAAATTAGCTCATCGGCATCCTTTTTCTCCACAGTGGCTGACAACATCGCCTCTTCCAATTCCAATGTGTATAATAAATCTTCAAACTTATCTATCATCGACTTTGCCACGTTTTTATCTAGTGATGTGGGTAGGGAGAATTGCGGAAGACGTCGATCGTCATATCTTGGAATGTTTATCTTCGCATTTATCTTTCTTCTCCCGGGTTCGTGCGGTGGTATTCGCTTCCAGTTTGCTTCTGGTATTTCAGGATCAATAATTTCCTCATCTTGGCGAGTATTGGATACATCGGCGTTTAATGCAATTCGTACTTTCGCGACATCAAACGGCGAGACGCCAGTGCTGCGTGTGTCAACGAGACTAGGATACTTTCCCTCAGCTACAACTGCAACTGTCGAGGAAGGTGATATTTCACAGCGAACAAACTCCACGACGAGTTCCCCATCAGCACGTTCAGTATAGTGTCGAACCTTTGATTTAGATTCACATCCCCGCGTCTTAGCATGTGTGGCGACGGTTGCATTTCCTGCTTCATCTCTTGCTCCTACCAAAAATTCATTAGTACCATTTTCCTTTCCATCGGCAACCCTTCGATGTTGCTCACATCCGCCATTTGCTTTGATCAGCCCGACATCTCCGTTTGCATGCCCAGCCAATGACTCTTCATCAAAAATGAACCGCTCGTTCCAGGGTTTCTTCGGAGTGTTTGGAATGTGATTCCGAGAGAACCTTTGGTTTGAACGAGACGGTGGGCGGCCTACAAGTTTCCCACTCGGCGACCATCGTCGTTGATCGTTTTTTATCTTTTGCTTCACTCGTAGAGCTGCACGACGTTGGCCGTTATCAGAATCCATATTGAGCAGCTACTGAAAATAGTATCCGGGGGAGGTCATTCAAAATGAGGTTTTCTCGATCGTATCGTGTGTTTATTGTTCTTTGCGTATCGTACTGTAGCCTGTAAATAGCCCAATTGAAATTTGTTCTTTGCTGTGGCTTACACGTTCGGGTCTAGTGGTTTCAATTTTAAAATATCTCAGCAGAAGGGGCGGTGGATCCTCGTTTCACTCTCCCTATCACCTCAAGAAAATCGATCCAATGATTTCAGTTCAGCAGTGCATTGCCCTCGTTGACAATTTTTCACGCGCCTATCAAGTATCCAATTCACGTGGAGGAACAAGATGCCTTCAAGAGTGGTAACCGCAAACGGTCTCACCTCTACCAAGGCAGCGCGTCTCAGAAGCCTTCGGGAAAGCCAACACGATGTTCCTGAGGCTTACGTGAATCATAATGAGTGTGAGCGAAAATGCAATGATATTGTGCAGCAACTCCTAGCTCATTTTCCCAAGAGTTTGGAAGACCGGCTTTTTCTTCAGCCAGAAAATGAGTACGGCACCAAGAAGTTCATTTGTACTTATATTCAACCAACACTTCTTCCATACGCTGAACTATATGATCTGAGAAAATGCGCCAATTTTGTAGCCTGTTATTGTCAGTACGAGCCGCTGGAAGATGGATCGTCCCTCAAGACTCCAGTCGTCTCACCAGCACAGACATTACAGTGGGCAGTCGGAGACTGTTTTGACTGTTCATTTCTTCTCGTGTCGCTTTTAATTGGAGCAGGTACGCGCTCTTATTCTTTGCTTTATTGAAATCCCGGTGATCATCTCGCCGCCACCGATGGAGACTCATGATCTCTCTTGCTCCTTCTGACGCGTCCCATCCGTATTCAGGATACGATGCTTTTGTCTGTTTTGGCAATGCACCTGAGTGGATTCGTGTCAAGGATCAGAGTCATATGCAAATTAACTTGTCGCAGCAGAATGGTGATGATGTATCTATTCCATGGAAAGTCAAAATAAACATTGAGGATAAATGCTATGCTCAAAAGTCTTCCTGTGGCGATGGATCGCATTGTTGGGTGTTGGTGAAGAAGGGCAAAAGAGGTTTGGATGGCAGCGATCATTACTTTGTTGAGCCCTCCACTGGTATCCTCTACCCCGTGTGCGACTGTCCATACTCACAAGTGTTCTCAATCTGGAATGATCGCAACTGTTGGTTGGAGATTGAAGATGGTAGTATCGGTGTTGGTGGATTGGATTTTTCCAACAGGAATAGATGGGTACCAGTCGTTCCGGACTCTCACTCTACACCATACTCTTGGGTGGATGCTCTAATCCTAACAAAAGAAAGATTCCTTATCCAATACCCCCCTGATGGAAAAAGGACTATAAATATTTACAAAGCCAAGGTGCGTGCGCGGGTCACCTCCTAGTGCGCCCGTTACCCTCATCGCCTGATTGTAACTATTTTGTCTTCGTGTGCCGGTCACCATTTAGGTAGAGTTCTACGGAGAGAACGTTGATCCACACGGAGTAATGAGCCGAGTCATCCAATACGAAGATGTTGCGCGAACTGTAGTGGTGGAATGTAATGAGCTCTTTTTCCCTGCAACGAGAGTGGATAACATGATTCAGCGAACACGAAGACCAATGGAAAATATGTATCACGAATATTTCTCTCGTGAAAGCGAGATGTGCGAACGAAAGGAAGTCGGAAAACTACGTTTTGTGAAGTTTCGCGAGAAGGCTCGTACAGATGGCCTCGTAGAGCGTATAGAAGAGTTTGGCTCTTCCATCACCGAATACTTTATGAATTCGGCCCTTGTGCGAAGAGAGATTTATATATCAGTATTGCCTCAAGATGCAAAGAAACCAAAGGGTTCCGCACTAGTTCCAATTGGAAATAAACAACTGGCAGTTGTCGAACGAATAGAGTGAGTTTCAGATATTCTAGATTATGGTCTGGTTTTCATTTCATTGATCATGGCAGAGGCATTTTTTTGAAATCACAGTGAACATTTCAAAGCACTCGAGAATATACCCGAATTGGAAAAGTCTGTAGCTTGTCGATCCTACTTGCTGAAGGAAGGTGGCATGAAAGTTACGTATCATTGCGAGCATGAAGTGCTGCGTCGCCAAGATGTGTACAGCAAGGATGACATTACAAATTACTCCTTTGGAAAGGAGCTCATGCAAATGCAAAGCGCAACTCTAACTGCAGTAAGAAAGGGTCAGACAGACATGATTCGTAACTT
Source organism: Thalassiosira delicatula (assembly GCA_036939835.1). Classification (NCBI taxonomy): domain Eukaryota; phylum Bacillariophyta; class Thalassiosirophyceae; order Thalassiosirales; family Thalassiosiraceae; genus Thalassiosira; species Thalassiosira delicatula. The sequence goes on from JALLOY010000619.1 coordinate 7,791, forward strand.
CCATACTGACGAAGTGAAAGCAGTCTCGCGTTGTGTAAAAAAGAATGTCTACCCTAGCGAGGTTAAACCCCCGTCACTGTCCGGCAACGGCGAAATTGACTATCTTTCCCCCTATCTGCAGGGTGAAAGTCAGGGGCGCTTGTCAAAAGAGGACGCGATGAGAGTCAAAAACGAATGCTTGAAAGATACGAAAGAGCGTTCGATGGAGCGTGCTAAGATAATGCAATCCAAACTTTTGACGCAGCGCAAGCAGAGAGACGAAAATACAGAATCTGGAGCGTCGTTTCAAATTGAATTGCTCGAGAAGAGGTTGGCGGAACACGAAAAGAAGGCTATCAAGAAGTACAGGGAACTCGAGCAAAAACTGAATGACGATGTGAGGCTGGCCATCCTACGCGAGGGTGAGTAGTCGAAGCTGGTCAAAAAGACAGGGGTAACTCCATTTGATGGGATTTTGAGTGTAGATGAAAACTAAATCGAATAAGCGCCCAGAGGAAGTTGGTTTCGACTGCCTTGCTTGCACTTACGACTTGATCAAAATAACATATTTCCCATCATACTTTCAATGGAGAAAGTGCCCAAAATTGGTATCGTCAGCTCGACACACCGCAGTACGCAATGTTGTATTGATAAAGCAACCGCGAACACCCTCAGCTTGGACTTTGCTGCCTATTTTAGGATGTACGTCAGAATCGCCTGGGTTATTTGAACGATGGCAATTATCAGAGATCTAAACGTAGACGTCCCCCGGTGGTAAAATGGAACTAAGAAGACTGCTCTGAAAAATGATGCATTCTTGACAAGATATATATTCCGACTCAAGTACCGCGTCAACAAAGAGGAACTGGAGAATTGAGTTATTATGTGGACGAACCAACAGAGAGAGTCTCCATCGATCTGGTATCCTTCCAATGAGTAGTTGAGTGATAACTTCAATTCATGTTGGCTTTGAGGATAAGTCCGCCCAACTTGCCATCCCTGAACAATGCCACGGTCTCGTCGCCTCCACCAATGCTCTTACCACCTATGAATACATTAGGCACCGTCCTTCGGCCAGTCAAGCTTCCCAAGGTTGTTTGGACTTTCATCCCATCTGCTATTTCAGTAAGATCAATCACATATGGTTCAGTCAATGTGCGGAGGGCTTCCAGCGCACGGCGGCAGTATGGACAGTAGTTTTTGGAAAATACCACAACGGGGTGCGACGAGACGACTGATTTGATGCATTCGATCTCGGTTAGATCACAGTCCCCGTGCCTTGCACCCTTCTTCTCCGATTTATTGCGCACCGACTTCTTTTGTGGTTTCTTTGCATCAATATTTGCTCGATCATTTACCGCTCGAGGGTAGCGTGTTGGTAAGCTCGCCTCCATCCCCAAATGGTGCAAATATCGTTGGGCATCTATCGCTGCTTTTGCGCCGTCCGCTGAAGCTGTCAGTGCTTGTCGGTAGACCCCATCTAACACCTCCCCTGCAGCAAAAACTCCTCCTATGGAAGTCGACAGTTGCGGTATTAGGTTGTTTCGATTGTTGCCTTGCGAAGCGCCGTCCGCAAATGGAGGAAGGCGAACCAATTTCGTGTTTGGGTCGATATCGATTCCCGACGACTGCAACCATTTGGAGTTCGGCGTAGACCCAATCATCAAAAAGACGCCGTCGCATGGGATTGTGAGAGAGGATGTAGCCTCCGGATCAGCAACTCCGTCTTTAGCTCCTACGATGCGAATTCCCTCCAATGTCATGGAACCGGGATTGATCTCGGATCCGGCTTCGTCCCCTTCCTTCGTCTTCCATTCCACCACCACATATGGCGTCCACACGTCCACGTTCGGCAATTGACGAACTCGTTCCACCTCCACTGCGCTTGCTCGATAATCTTCCCGGCGATGAATCCAATGTATCGTCTCGACGCCGAGTTTGTGCAGCAAGAATATCGCTTCTACCGCAGCATCCCCTCCCCCTACGACGGCCACACTCTTCTTCGCATCGTTTCGAACGTAAACATCCCCATCGCACAGGGCGCAATTGTGTATCGAACGACCCCACAAGGAGGTCTCGCGGGGCAGGTCGAGTTTGCGCGGAACCGATCCGGAGGCGACGATGACGGTCTTCCCGACAACTCGCAAGTCCTCGGAAACGTCGGTTCCCAGCGATAGACGCACTTCGAACTCGGACGCATCCTGCCGTTCCGTTTTCGTTTTCGCGAGTCCCGTCGCCACGTACGTCGGAGGCGCGAATTGGGCGCCGAAGGAGGAGGCCTGCTCCATGGTCGCNGAAGGAGGACGCCTGCTCCATGGTCGCGTCGATCCATCCCTGACCTCCGCCGCCGCCGCCGCCGTGCTGCCCGACGATGTAGGAAGGAAAATTATCGAACGACGACGTTCCGGAGAGCGATCCGGTCGAGGGACTTCCGAATACCAAGACCGACATTCCCATTCGCGATGCGAAGAGGGCCGCGGTCAGGCCGGCGGGACCGCAGCCCACCACGATGACATCGTATCGGCGAGACGACGATGCTATTTCCGGAAGGTCGACGTATTGGACGGATCGTCGTGTTTCGGCTCCGCCTTGACTCTGACGTGCATTCAACAGCGATCCGGATGCGCGCCTCCTTCGAATGATCGATTTCTTTTGAATCTCGGGAAGCGATGTGGAGGAGAAAATGGCGCAGAAGAAAAGTAACACGCAGAGCAGCGAGAGGCACACGGCCCCGCCGAACGTCGTCCTTTTTTTCTTGGTGGACGCGGACCGATTTTTGGTCAACGGGAGCGGCGTATGCCAAGGAGAAAATGTGTTGTTTTTCCGACCATGTCGTTGTCGTGTCGTCGCTGTTGCGGTCCCGGTCATGCTGGTTAGTACTCTCATCCTACTTCTTGCTTCTAGGCTATTACTAGCTAGGCACCATTTCGACCTTTTTTTGGCAGACGTTTTTTTGTAGGCCTCGGC
>JALLOY010000620.1:0-10674 GCA_036939835.1 Thalassiosira delicatula
GCGGCCGTACTACGTAACTATAGTTTGCTGGTTTATGCTCTAGTAGAGAGCAACAGGGGCCAATATTTGCAGACTCGCCAGGAGGTATCTATTGTTACAGGCAAGACACTTCCTCCCCCAATGTCACCTCACCATTGGTGGCAAGACAAAAGAGCCCATGCCCATCTAATCACGGTACAACTGTGAAAGAAGATTGACACGGTCGTGTCCCCCATTGGCGACGACAATCTCCACCGGTTTCTGCTGGTGGCTGGTGGTCGTTGGTGTGTTCATATTTTGAAAACAAAGTCTTCAGGAACACAACACCACCATATCGGATGACATTTGGAAATTTGTACCTTTCAGGCTTTGTCAATTGCTCCTACGCAGGACGCGGCATTACCGGAGGATGACCGGACATGCATGGGTTAGTATGAATTGATATGTGGTAGGAGTACAATATGAACCTGCTGGAATTGCTTCATTGATGTTGTTGAACTGAGATTGAACACGTGCCATGCGTGTCAATGATACCACAATGAAACAATGGACAGGCAGGGATTGGGGAGATTGTACACTACACTCGCAATGAAAAGAAGAAATGAGAAAGTATTTGATCTCTTAAGCAAGGGACATGCTGATGCAATCCACGGCAAGTTCTACAGAACTTGTTACACTTGAGCGACTCGGTAGGCTGTAAGGAGGTGATCTATATAAATGTCTGTGGTATTGGCTGGGTGCGACAGGGACTTTACATATGCTTTAATATCATATGGAGGACCTGATACATTTCTACCTGTTGAAATCCCTAGTTCAGGGTTACGACAGGAATAAACTAAAACTGGTACTTAGGGGTAGAAATGATTGTGAAGAAGTAATCCAGTAAGGTCCGAGTGTTTGCTGATTTTGGCAATGAAGTTCTATATGATCGTTGTGGGAGATCGCTGATTTTACTCTACCTACTGGTAAGGTACATACGTACTTAATATCAGTTATGTTTTCAAGACATGAGTGATATTTTTGAAACAGGGATGTTTTCAAAAACATGATTGATGTTTTCAAAACATTGATGACGTTTTAGAAACATTGATGTTTTTTAAACACCAGTATGCTGACACTAGTACATAATGTGGAGGCGTAATTATTATTTCAAAAAAGTAGTAGTTCTCCTACTTATTTTAGCATAAATCCAACAAGAGGTCCCCATATCTTTTGTGTGGGCTGGTTAAACAATTGTTCCTATTTATGTAGAAAGGTTGGTCTATCAAAATTGATGAGACCGATGCAGACTATCTGTGTAACAACTGACAATTGTTTTAACGTTATTTTTTGAAAATGTCAATGATATTTTTGAAAGCGTCGGCACAATTTGTACGTCAGTAGGATTTTTTGGCAAAGCCGGAACACTCCACCTGGTAGACTTATTACCAAAACACGCAAACACTTGGACCTTGCAAGGCCATCTAAGGTCCTAGAGAGAAAGATTGAATCTTACATTACGTGATCTTGATCAGCGGGCTCAAGGCGCGACATCACAAAAGCCAAGAAACATGTATCATAGGTACCGTAGGCAGCTACCCCTATCTACCTAGATCTGGCCAGAAAAGTACGATATGTAAATGTAAATTTCTCCCCAACCAAATTAGTGCTCAATAACATCATTGCTGAAGCATTGAGAGTAGGGCTGAACATATAGGGGGAGACCACACGGTCTACCCCAAAATAAAAGGGGGGCTGTGTGGGAATTACGTAGAACTTGTACGTTCACAAGGTTATAACCCCACCTTAGAGTTATATAGTATTTCACAGATTTCGCTGTCCTACGTCCAGTAGGGATAGTACAAAGGTTGGTGCGAGACAATGACTGACGGACCAGGTGCCGTCACAGTAGCAAATCACGTTCTGACAAAGGCTAGGACCAAACAAACTTTGGGGGCGGGACCCCCGGTCCCCCCTATATGTTCAGCCCTACTCTGGAGATTGTTTTGGGAATTCTTGGCCCGCACCTGCCCGAACATATGTTTGAGCAGCAGGTTCTCCCGAGGGGGTTGTTTTCGTCGTTGATTTGTGTAGATTTTGGGTACTAGTGGAGCGATGTCTAGAAAACAAACCCTTTGTGGCAAAGTCTCATTGGCTTTGTTAAATGTACCCTCCCCAACCTACCCATTCTTCTTAATTGTCTGCCTCCTCTTCATTTCAAAAACTCAGGTTCTAGCTAGTCACTACATTAGGGGCGTAATCACGTGCAAGAAGTTCCCCAATTAGACCTACCAAGAAACAGGTTTGAACAAACATGTTACGAAAATTGTGTTGGTAAAAGTTTGAACAGAAGAAGGGCGATAATCCCAGTTTTCCCAAACTGCTGACCGAGCCATTCCCCTTTATTTTTCGACAGGCAAACAATGGCACGTGTTGCTTTGAATGATGTTTCGGCTTTCCAAAGCCTCACTTCCCATTAAGTACACGCACAACTCTATTCCTCCGGCCGAGCTTTGATCTAAATATCAATGATTTCATTATCAGCTTATTAACATGTTCAAATAAAAATTACACAACAATTGCTCCCGTTTTCTCGCCGTGCATTACGGAAGTGGAATAATTACCATTCGCATCAATCGATTGGAAGGATTCAGAATTTCCCTTTACAGCTCACGGCACATTGATTCGTTCGATATTTATGGAAGAGGTACCACTGCGCTTGTTCCTCGCTAGTCTTTCGCGACGGTATCTCGCCTTTGGACGCAGCTCACAGTCCATCGAACCGAATCACATCGTGTGCAGCAGCTTTCCGCAACACACTCCAGCGTTCTCCGAAACGAACTTTTTAGCTGATCACGCAACAACTGTTCGTCTTCTTCGCCTGTTTGTAAAACATCTTGCTCTGTCGACTCAAATCGTCGCTCTTCTCCACCAGACTGTCTAACTTCACTCCTCTTTCCAACACCGAATCGATCGTCTTATGCAGTATATTTGTTGTCTCGTCCAAATCGTTCTGGATTTTGGTGACCTTATCGGCGCTCGCCGGATCCTGGTACTTTACCAGGTAGTCCTCGAGCGGGGGGAAGGGAGCGGATTCCACCGACAGGTCCATGGTTTTCCAGCTGTCCCCCACCGTCGAAGTGAATTCGTCGAGAAGTTGAGTTAATAAGACGAACGCGACGCGCGCGGGATACTCGGCGTCGGTGGTCACCGATCCGGCAAGGCCGTCCGAGCGGACATAGCAGTGGATGACGTAAGATTCGTGGGTTATGGATTGACGTTGGCCGGGTTCCGTTCGTTTGGTGAATGTTTTGGAGAAGAACGTGAGCATTTCTTTCACTCCCTTTATCGTCGCAGCGGGTGGGATAGGTGAAATATGAAAGTCAGTGGGTGGTGTCAGATCATGAGATGGTGGAAATGATAAATGAGTAGATTTTCTCTCCTACGCCAAAGCCAATGCCCCAAGCCTCAGTTTTTCAAGTAAGTATCTGTATGTCCCCTGTCTCCTCGCTACCATTTAACAGATGACGCCGCCATGACACAAAACGATGAAGAAATTGCCCCCCAAACCTCACATACGCCCATGCTATTGAGAAAGAGATATGACATCAAAATCAAAACCAGAGCCAAAGCGCCTATTTCTCCACGACTTGTTCACGACACATGGTGCCAGACATCCCTCGCCTGCCGTTGGAAAAACCTGCACGAACCCAAATCATTGCGTCCAGATGGTCGAACTGACAAATTAATTGTTTTTCTCTCCTAAAAGCCAATGCCCCAAGCCTCAGTTTTTCAAGTAGGTACCTATATCATGTCCCCGCGCTACGATTCAAGAGTAACAGATACATTAACGCCGCCATAACACAACACGACTAAAAAATGCCCCTCAAACCACAAATACGTCAATGCTACATCGAAAAAGAGAAATGCCATCAAAATCAAAACCAGAGCAAAAGCGACTATTACTCCGACGCGATATTTGGTTCACGACACGTGGCGTCCCTAAACATCCCTCACCTGCCGTTGGAAAAAACCGTACGAACTCAAATCACATGCCATGGACAGTGGGATGGGATCGGGCAGCGCCGCGCCCGTCCTCAGAATGGTGAGGCCGACTACTTTCATTTGTTCGGTGTGGTGGTGGCACGGTCTGCACGAGTGGCTGGGGGGTGATGTGCTTCGAAAAGTTTTATTGTCGTGCGAGAGGCGAGTTAGCAGTGGCACAGGCTAAGTAAAGGCGGGTGAGAGGCGGTTTGAAAAGTAAAAATGCCAAGAACGACCGATTGCCGGTTGGCACACGTTTCTCGCTGTTTCTCGCGTCGAACGAACCTGTAAGAACGATCGTGCGATTGGGTCGTGGTCACGCCATGCACGTCTCCGGTCACGCTTCTGCAGATTCCCGTGATTTTTGTCGGCGGGGTGAAGTGGGAAAATCGCTGATAGTGATAAAAGAGTACGAAGGAACAAGTACTAATTCAAAGAAATGGGGAGATATATTGAAGTTCCTACGTTGTTGATTACTATTCTAGAATATCAACTCACATATTATCCACTCTCAAAACTGAAATCCTCTTCGTACCAACAAAGAAATACCATAGGTACACTTATGCCGCCATTCGACATTCGATCACAAATTATTCACCGAACGATGAAATGCATGCGAGAGTTTCGGAGATGGCAGGAAGAAGTTCGGGAAGCACGCCCTCCAGCATTGGCATCTCCCGGGGCAAGAGGAGCTCGAAGAGCAATGCGGTAGTGGGGTTCACGTTGATTTCGTTCTTATGTTTGGGCATCAATGTGAAATTGCACTCCAAGGCCGTCGCCGGTAGCGGTAGCGGCGGCGTTACCCGCGAAAATGGCGAACCGATCCACGACAATAATGTCGACGACCACAATGCATATTACCATCGGGTCACGTCGACCGCAGACGCCCGAAACGATCGCGGCGCGAACGTTCCCACTTGGAGCCCGACCACTTGGAGCCCGACCTGGATATCGACGTCGTGGACTCCCACCACGGCTCAAAATCAAACGTCTTGGGCGCCAACGCCAACGCGCTGGACTTCGACGCAGACTCCGACCGATGCGCGACCAACGACGTCCAAAAATAAAATCTCGCGCCGGAGCGAGCGATCGACGACGCACCCTCGCGTGGCGTGCACCGTTCCGTACGACGCGGGCGACGACGACGACCACGAAAGGATCCGCGCGAGGGGCTCCAGCTGCGAATCCATCATCGGCGGCAATTTCCGAGCGAAGAAAGTCAGAGCAATGCCGTCCATTCCGAGGGAGTCCAAGCCGTCTTATGGCGCCGAACCGGATGACCCGGATGATCCGAACATATACGTCGAGACGGAAACCTGCAAACACTCCGACCTGGCATCCGCCCCCGCCCCGCCCACCTGCAACGACGTGCACTCCTTCGGATTCGATCCCGGCATGTTCCCGTCAGCGCGCACATCATCCCTCCGGGCGCCCGTGGAATACGTGACCATGGGAGGGGCGAAGTGCATATGGAAGGTCTTCCCGTCGAACGACGACACCGTCGTGCTGAAATCCAACAAGATCTCTCGGCACCTGAAGCTGCACTTCTGGGACCTGAGCCGCAAGGACGCGCTGATTTCCGGGGGGGTCGGAAACGCGGGACTCGTCGCGGCGGTCCGATCTCGCAACGACGGGCCGCGGCCGGAGGATCTCGCTGAGTGGAATCACGTCCTGCCGATGTACCAATATTGCGGGCTGGCCAACGTGGTTCCCCTCGCCGACGGAAATTTGGAGGAATACATGAAAGGCGGTGACGATGAGACGCGGAAATTGAGCCCGGTCGACACCCTCCGCGTGGCGCTGCAGGCGGCGAGGGGACTGCATCAAGCGCAACTGTACCGCGGCGGGAGGCCGACGTTCGTCCACGCGGATCTCAACCCCTCCCAGTTTTTGGTGTTCCTCCCAAAAAACTCGCGCGACGACGGCGAGGGGGCGGGGGCGGGACGAAACCCGCTGCCTATCCTCCAGATCAATGACTTCAACCAGGGGCGATTCCTCACGCGGTCCACGGAGACCCGGGAGACGTGCCCCTTCCGAACCTGCACCAAAAACCACAGGGGCAATCGCTACCACACCCCGGAGCGATTCGCGGACTGCGTCGACCAGAACGAGGCGATCGACACGTACTCGCTGGGCAGCGTATTCTTCTTCCTGCTAACGAACGGCCTCGATCCGCACCGCGATGTGAAGAATTACATGAGAAAAATTAAGGAGGGGGCCTTGCCGCTAGTTCCAGCGGGTCTGGACCTGGATCATCCGGCGTACGACGCGCTGAAGGAGGTCATCAAGAAGTGTTACGCGTTCGAGCTGAGGGATCGACCCTCTTCGCTGGAGGTGGTGCGGATGCTGGAGGCGAGGTTGGAGCGGATAGAGACGTTGTGACTCGATGCGCCGCGTTCGGAAGAAGGACTAGACGGTGTCGCGGTCTTCCGTATCGGGACGATATTTGCACCTAATGAATAGATTCATTCTCGCAAAATTTATCCCTAGATTCTTTCTTCGACTATTTCTTCCCTTGTTGCTGATCCTACTGTGGATCGGTAGCCAGCTGTGGTGGCGATTAGCGCGGAGCGAGATTAGTGGCGACAACTGAGTCACTGATATGTGACTGCAGTCACAAGTGTCGCAGTTCCCAGACCGCCGCCGCGAGTATGCGACGGCGGCGGGGGGGCAACAACAAACAGCATTGCCATAATTATATAACATTCTGATATACAACAGCTATTACAGCGTTGCTCTGTTTTGCAAACCCAGCATACTAAATCACTGTTCCAAGTTTTACTAACTAGCGCCAATGTAAAAGTAAGGGATATCCTAATCAAAGAAGGTAGGACATCTACCATGTTAACTGGCTGGATTGGTACATACCAATTTGGTACCTAATTCCTCTAGACTTAGCTACCAACTCGGTACGTATGATGGCACCCCAGAAGCTACCTAGGTTGTAGATATGTCCTTCATACATAGGATGGTTATTGCCGGCTACATACCTACCTAGGCTAGGCTAGTATCACACAAACGCTCTGTTGTCTCTAACCTACCCCATCAAATGTACAATTCATCACATGTAGAGTGATTGACGCAGCCAGGAATAAGCGCAGTCACAATAATAACGATCTCTGTTGTCGTTCCTGATGACGGTCCCATCTGACAACACCTCCGCCGTGGTGATGGGTCCCGTCGATCACCGTCCGGTCCGAACGGCGATTGCCCGCATTCTGCTGAGCAACGACCGCCTCCCGCCTTGTCGGCCTGAGATGACCCCAAGGCAATTGTTACCACTTCTCAACTTGCTGCTAGAAAGCGGCGTGGCTGGAAGGGGAGCTGCAGCCGACGCCAAAGGGGGAGGGGGCTTGTCTTCCAGGAAAAGATGATCGTCAAGACGTTCTGGAATCGCGGCAACAAATTTAAAATCAAATACACTGAGATGGGCATCAAGGAGGGAGGGGGAAGAGAGCTTTACGTTCATGTGGGGAAGCAGTTTGGGGCAGGCAAGCCGCGACGGATATTGATTATTTCGCCGAAAAGTTCAGTGGCTCTAACAAAACACTCGGCGAGCACCCGCTGGATGATTGGAAGCGTTCCAATGCAACATGAATGCAATACTGATGCCCGCCAACGCAATGAACAATCTTATTGCTTTCCTTGAGAGGAAGCACGCCGACAAGGCAACAAGAGAAAAAAAACGCAAAGAAAGAAGGACAACAGAAAGAAGAAGAAACACAAATCAAAGAGAAGGGTAGCTCACTCATGAGCAAACTCGAGTACAAACAATTGCACGCTGACAAAAACATTCAAAGGTTTTTGTCATCATGCAAAGATGCATGCCAATGCGTCTCATTATAGAAAGCTGATAGTATGATACCTACATACTCCTAAGTTCCAAACTCAGCACGAGGAGAGGAAATGATTCGTACGATATTGTAAAATTTGTCTTGATTAAAAAACCACACAAAGCTAACACCCGATTAACCCTAACTGATGTACAGCTTACCGGGTCAATCAAGCGACCCGAGTTCTGTAGAACTCACCATTGACCCCGCTGGTGTTGCTCTCGCTAAATATTTTAAATATTTCTGGTTTCTTCTTTTTTATTGAGGGCGTAGTGTGCAATCACCCCATTCCCTGCCTATTCACGGTTTTGTTGCCACTCGAACAGGTGGTCTTATTGAATAACGCGTGTTCAATCACCAACAGCTCACACCCACAAAGATGGTGATGATCTCACCGCGCGCACTCCCGCCTCCGTCCTGCTTTACTCTTCACTTTGTTTGTTTTTCTTGCCTCTCCTCACGATGGCCATCCTCGTGACGCCGCAATATTGTTGATTCCCATCGTCTCAAGATTGACCATGCAACAACGGCCCACGAGCTAGGACCAATAAGAATGGCACTCCGTTGAAATCCCCAAATATGCCGCTCGAAATTGAAACCCACCAGTGATGGCCAGCGGCAGCAGGAAGAAAAAGTGCATGCTCTTGGTCAACAGTACAACCACGCCGCAACGGCAAAAGCTGGTGTCCCTCCAATAGAAGTTGTTGCTGAAGGCAAAGAACGGTGCCACCAACTCAAGGAGGCAGACGTACGTTCCTGCCAAAATCAACAACCTACTCCAACAGCAAAGGTGCGAGGACTCTAGAGTTGAACCTTGCAGTGCAAATACGGCCATCGGCAGCATCAAGGAACACAACGCAAGCGGCGCCGCGACCTTTGGCAGGAGAGCCATCCCACAAGCTGCCATGAGAACTCACAAAAATGTCAGATTTTTTCATATTCTTGAATCAAGTTCTGAGTAACACACTGGAAAGCCAGGACCCAGGCGCATGTGGGAGGGCAATGCTGACCTCTGAATCCCTCCCAATAAGGCAGGAAATCAAAAAATGTATCATCGTCTTCACACAAGCGGGGGGTACATTGCAAAAACCGCTGCCAATTTGAGCGGCTCAGCAACCGCTGGAAAGCCCTTGGCGAGGAGATCATCGATAACCGTTATCTTCCAACAACGTTTCGATGGCCATTTGAAAAGGCAACCAAAAACTCTCTGGTGGCGTTGTGGCAGTATAATCACAAAACATTCACAGCTTGCCTGGCGTCTTGCAAAGAACAACAATTCTTAACAACGCAATGCGGCTCGAAACAGACTCTGCTGCCACCCTGTTATTGAGGGAGCAAAGCGCGATTGGCAGCGGCACATTCAGTAGCAACGATGCAACCAGCAAGGGTGCCGACGAGGCCACCAACAAGGGTACCGCCTTGTCTACTGGCCGCCAACATGACTCTAATCAGAAGGACCTACAGAAAGATCCAGCGAAGGAGCCAGAAACACAGGAAGGCGGAAACAACAATCCGTCCGGAATCGAAATCAACATCCCCTCAAAATGCAAGAGTTGCAAGCTGGCGACATAAGAGGAGCTGGTAGCAGTTGTGGTTGCAGCGTAGTCACCAGCTTCACGATCAGCGGCCAGGGTTACAGTGTTACCACCAGCACCGTGACTGGCGGCTGCGAAGCCGAAAAGGCTACCCTTGAAAAATCAGGGAACAATGATCGAGCGGCAGCGGCAGCAGAGGTGGAACAGCACAAGGCGGCAATCCTGGTGCTGCTGGGCACCGTCCAAGGCACGCCCTTGGTTCTCTTCACACGGTGATCACCTGCCTGTTGTCTCACACTTCCCAGGTAAGCTTTCCTGGCACTCATTATGACAAAGGATTGGATTCTCCTCCGGAGGGTGCCGACGGCGGCGGCAGCGGTTGACTCGGAAGCGATGGATTGGCAAACGCGGCGGTGAGGGAAATGTGCTAGGAACTGCGATACAACGTCTGTCGACTCATACCGGTCAAGCACACGGATTGATACGTTGAAGAAAATACAGACGAGCCAATAGTGACAATAATTCTGCCCTCCCTGGGTTTTAAACAAAGATTAACTTGCCATCTGGATCTACTCTTTTTCAATTCTCTCCTCCATGACGCCATATGGCCTGTTCACCAGCAAACCCCAAGTTGTCCCAAGCACAATGATTTCAAACTTGCCATATGATAGCGATAGCAATAAGGTGGCGGGGGTTGCATTGGAGACCCTTGTTGATGAAGCGTGGTTGACATAGGAGGTCATGGTGTCATTGAACTTTTACTTTTTCAAGGATCCACCACACACTGCAGTCCTCCCGGGAGTCAATAAATGGAGGATGAACGCTGTGGCCTGGGTGGAAGTTACTTTTGGGGGGGGGCGGACGGAAGGTGTCATAAAAATCGAAGTCAGAGGCATCTTTTAGAGAGCAGGCCGTCCGGTTTCTTGACCAAAACACACAATTGTGTTGATGAAAATTTAAACTATGGTTCACACTTATCTACGGTTGGCAGGTGGTTCCAAGTTGCTTGATGGACCCGGTAAGCTGTAGGCAAATAGCTACAGTAGCACGAGAGAACCGCGGCGCCCAATTTTGTTGGCAGGAAAAGCAAACATAAACACACATAAATTCCTATCCTTTCTCTCTCGCTTCTCTCTTCCCCTCTTTCCCTGCTCTTCCCACCCTTTTCTCCTCCTTTCTTTCTTTTATTCATCATGCTATCCACCTTGGCCTACTTAGCTGTGGCCTGCATGGCGGGGTTTAGTTATTGCCCACCCTATGAAGGTCCCCCAAAGTAGGTAGCAGCTGGGGTGGTACGTACCGAG
>JALLOY010000621.1:0-10732 GCA_036939835.1 Thalassiosira delicatula
ACTACGCCCGCAATAAAAAGAAGAAACGAGAAATATTTAAAATCTTTAGCGAGAGCGAAACTAACGCGGTCAACGGCGAGTTCTACAAAGCCCGGGTCGGATGAGCGACACGGTCAGCTGTATGGCTCTTGGGAGGGGGGCACCCAAAATAATGCTAACTACTCCACATTACTTGCAGAAACATTGGCGATAACAAGCTTCATAATAGGGTGGCTGAAATGTTTGGGACAAACTTTCAGACAGAGTATCAGGTTTTCCATCTAATATGACTTATAAGACATCTCCATGTGAGGCGTTTGCAGGTCAAAGGAATGCTACAAATATTGGCTTTTGAATGCGCCTGCTACTGATTTGAAGCCCACATCATCTATTATCAGGGATGACCAGTTGGTGGATGCACCTCTCCATTCATTACCCATTCATGTGACATGACATGTGCTAGAGTTGGCCTGTCATTCGGGTTTGGAGATAGCATCCATTGCAGGAGATCACCCGCTTGTTCAGTGAGGTAAACTAAAAAGGGGTAAAAGAATACAAACGTAAGCCAGAGGAACAATGATAGCATGTGGCGTAATCAATAAACACGCCCTGAATCAAGTTCACTTACTATCCCAATCCTGCAGTTGGCTCATCAGACCCCCTCTGCAAATAATATCAAATCGTTCATCTTCTCTCGTTGGCAAGTCATACGGAGGGAAACCAGTTACCATGATGTAAAGTATCACTCCCTAAAGGAATATAGAATGAAATCGGGTTGAAGCAAGCACGTTGCAGGCGAAAGTAAAGAAGTTGATCAAACAAATGTAGAGCTGCACAGCCGCCTAATGACGAGAAACAAGCACTTACCGCTGCCCATAGATCAACTGCAAAGCCATCGAAATTCTCTCTGTTGGAATAAATCTCTGGGCTCATATAGTTCTTTTTGCCACAGGTGCCCATCGGAACTATCAGTCTTCTATCAGTTCCATGTTCAACATCCGTTGCCCTCCCACCAGGGTCGTCTGGACAATGATAAGGAACTCTCAAACACATTCCCATATCAATAACCAGGCAATGATTCACATCTACCAAAATGTTCTCAAGCGACAAATCACGATGACACACACCCTTAGACTGTAAATAGTGCAACCCAAATAATATTTGTCGGAACCAATATCTAGCCACAGGCTCTGACATACCGCCTGCTCCCTCCATGTCTTCATTTTGCTGCCTCCTCTCTGCTACATCTAATACAACTCCAAATAAATCACCCCCTCGACAAAAAGGCATGACACTGTATAAACTGTCATGATCCTGCAACACCTCCACACTTCCCAAGACATTCGGATGATGACTCCCTATCAATTGCATTGCCGCAATCTCTTTTATCGGGTCTTCCAACAACCTGCCTCGCATAGCGTGAACCCGTGTCCACTCGACTTTCTTAATTGCAACGTATTCGTTGGTGATTTCCCACACTACTGGGGCGAGAGGATGACCTGGCTCGAATCCCGCTGCCCGGGCGGCATCATCGGCAGCTTCTCCGGCGTGCTTAATCAACACTGCGCAGGCAATGACACATCCGTAAATTGCATCCTGCAGGCGACGCTGAGGCCAGTAAGCCACGTAGGAAGATGGATCTAGATCCCGTCCTTGTATCGACAAAGGAGATTGCATTTGCGGCGGCTGCGGTGGAGGAGAACGCAAGGGAGTGCCGAGCACGCTACTGCGAGGAGAGGCAACGCCCCCTCCCGGAGATGCGGGTGGAGGAGGCCCTCCCCCGGGTAAGAATTCAGCCCGATGAATGACGCGAATGTGCTTCCGTTGTCCGGTGGCCGGATGGTAGGCGAGAACTTTCACATAGGCACCACGCCGGACGTGCGGAGTGGGGAAGTCTAATGGCCGCGTGGGCGTGTGACCATACGATTGACTCCGTTCGATTAGTTCGCGAAATTCTGTTTGAGCATGATGTGCAGGTTGCGGATGGAAAGGAATGCCCGTGCCATCCGTCCCAAGATTGTTCATATTTGTTGATTGATTTGTGGACTTTGTTTGTCGTCCTGTGGACGGATTTTCTCTGATTTCCTTTGCCAATTTGATACAATCTGCTCTCCTTGAAAGATGCGAGAAAGTTCTGCACCCCGTTTTTTGTAATGTATTTTCTAACTTCCCTGAGACTCTCAAATTTGAGTGTAGAGGTGAAAACCAGACATCCACTTAGATATCAATATCCTGGTGCCAGTGGAATCCAAGTGCTATCCACCCTTGAGAAAAATGTAAATGTAGAGTTTGGATGCGCCAACCTGCACCAACGCAAAGGTAGGTTTCTGCCGTGGGATCAGTTCTTTTGACTTGTGTTAAAACAAGAAAGGGGAAAGGTGCACAAGTTGATTTTGGATCACCACAATGGCTAGCCACACTCAGCACCGATGAATCAGCCGAGAGGAAGTGGGTATAATTGGTACTGAAAGGGAGAGACGAACGAGCAGAACAGGGCTCGAGAGGCTCTATCAGTGGAGGGAGGGACAGACTGGGGCAGGCGGCACTTGAACCTTCGTATTGTAGCTGACGCCTCGCCAACGGAAGCGCTTACACGCCGTAATGCCGATTATTACAATGATTAGACTTCTTTGGCAAGAGGAAGGATACAAGGACGCGCCTACAATCGCACTGCCCTTTTCCTGTACGTTGCGCTGTTGTGAACTCGTCGGCCTCGACGAACGGCGTCTCGTTCTCGTCGTCGTCGTTAGTTGTCTTTGGTCGGCGTCCAGCTTCAATGTTGTGGTCACCCCAACTATCTATTGTACTCTTCGGAGTAGGGTACATATTATCGTACGATACACACGGTGTAAGTAGATACCAATATCTAAGTACTTTACATACCTATCATATATGTTTGGAATGTAATGAAGCGTTCTCCCTACCGGTAGTAGGTATTGTAGCTACCCACACAGCACATTGATTGAAGAAGGCCCTGCCTTGGCAAGACGAGTCCAAAGAGCCATTATTTGACCCGAGAGAGCGTTGGATTGTCAACTTATTCAGGGTGAAATTATTACATGCACCACCTGTGATATGTACATTTCATATAATCAAACTGACACCCCAGGCGGAGCGATGGCTAATGTATAGAAATACCAATGATACTCTTTTTCTTGGGAGTAGCATTATCTTCTTTTGGCGTAAGATGAAACTAGGTACTCCATAACTGTTTATCAAATTGACCAATTTCAGTAGAACCCTTATCTGGGCGATTTTTCACTAAGGTCCAGACGATCAAGCGCCTTTCCCCCTGCCCAGCACCCAGTGCCCAAATCGGCCCAAATAGGCCTAACTATTGCTGAGTATCTGTTCCTTTTTGTTGGATGACCTGGGCGCTTTCGAGTTATGGGATTGCCCACCGCCAATATTGGTGATACGGCATCTCGATACAAATACAACAGTATGGTAGTAACCTGTGACAGATAAACCAAACTCGCTGTGTTCTTCTTTTCTCATCAATTTGGCCCCACCCCAAACAAACACGCATCGGTATAGTAGAAAAAAACACTACGATGTCAAGCGGCTTGCATTCAGCCAGAGGTCAGACAATCTGTGTCATGCTAGTGCGGACAACAGAGAACCCAGTTCCTACCAATAGTGTCCACTTGGTGGCTTTGCTGTTTGGGGGTCTTTGGCCTGGTGCACCAACATGACCACACCGCCCACGGTACAGGCACCAGACTCTCAGGCAACATATTGACCTTGCTCACACCACATGAGTCACGGCAAGACTGATCCTGTCTATTGCATCGTAGCGGGGACTAAAGCGTTCAAGTTCAACAAAATAGACCACCGTCCCCGGTATGGGTATGGGGACCCTCTACCACACCCCCATCCACTGACATTAACAGCACTATTCATTTTAAAATTAAGGCACCGTCTAACCCCTACTCCCTATGTTCCGGAAAATTTGAAGTTCAGAGGGTTTTGTGACAAAATAAGGCTGCTATCAGGGCTCTGTAAACGATTCACACATCAATCAAAAGCTCTCATTAAGCCCCATTTACTGGTACGACCCTGTAACTGTAATATGTTATCAAACATTATTTGGGTGCGATTTTGACCAATGCAACCCAATTTCCATGTGATTTCCAATGATGATATATTGTGTGGCTATGAGTTATTGGTTTTTGGTTGATGTCATATGTTTGATCGGCCTAGCGTACGTAGCATATACTAAGTAGCGCGTCCAGTTCAGATTTTCCGTTACACCAAAACCCAGATATAAGTTCAAATTTTCTTGCATAGATGGAGTAACTCAATTTTTCTATTTGAGATCGAAAAGTGGAATAGGCAAAGAGAGAGAAGCGGGAGGAACCGGCCCTTCACGCTGCTGAAGATAGAGACGATGGCGGTGTCACACGGGAGAAGGTTAAGGCCAGCAATAAGAGACGGCTCGAGCGTAGGCTGTCCACGCTGTTCCTGGGTGAGGTCATGGTCAACAACGATGACTACGGCATAGATCACACTGATACAGGCGAACCAACAAGCTTCATTGCACAAGGACGCACTACGGCGTGTCACCTGGAATCACTGTAATACTGCCTTGTGATGCTGTCTGTCAGCTGGTACGATAGGCAGGACGCCCTGCCGAAGCTCACCGTGTTCATCAATGCGACGGGACACAGCATGTTATGTTCTTAGAGTGACAGGTCACTTTAGATCACTAAGGAAGCTGTTGATGCAAGCCAGTCACGGAGGGACAGTTGCATAGTTACATCTAGGCAAGTAGGGTTGACAATTGGAAGGACAGTTTAGTAGTGATGATGTGCTTTGCTGGAAATGGAAAGACTAAGTGTATCTAGTTGAGAGATAGCAACACCATAGTAACTATGGTTGTCAGATAATTAGTTGGACTGCATTTCCAAATTGTGAGTGTTTTGAGTGATTATGGCAAACAGCCAGGTGAAGCTAGTATATAACCGCAAGTCTGCCAAATCTGCGGAGGCCAAGGCTGCGAGCATGGGTTTGATCCCATAATATTGTATGTCGTGTCCAGGGGGGGGGGGGCACAATATTGCATATCTGTTGATGTCACAACAATCAAAATGGGCCCATACATAGGAGTTGTAGGTAGGGCTACCTAGGCAGCATGCACAACCAGGTCTTGTGGGAACAAGTGCCTATCGTAGGCTGCATGCCAGATAAAGGTATCTTACCTAGGTAGGTACTCCCTCTGATCCGAAAATTTTTGACAAAAAAGCCCCTTCCGCGTCTATTAAGCTCATTTTTTGTCGAAATTGGACGTGGATTGAAGCAGTAGAAAGCTACTATTATGGCCTTTTTTATCATAGGGTTCACCAGGCTACCTCTATTAGCGACGAAAATAGAGTAACAAAACAGAGGCCCATCGAGAATCATACAATTCTGTGCCATGTTTTGAGAAGCTTTCGAGAAAATGGTTCGAGAGAATATTCCGAGGTGGTTTGTTGAAGTTCTCGCACCGGTTCGGCGATCGCTATGTAATTTAACCTATTTTTAAATAAATAGGCGAGGCCTATCGTTTGCGAACGTGAGATACCGGCGCGATCGCGAGGACGGCGGCAAGTCAGATTCAAATTTAAACGCCCTACGTGTGTTTAACTAATTGTCCACGTTAGGATTTAATATGAACCTACACAAATATTTTGTCGATTGTTTTCGGTTAACTGATTTAAGCCGTTTTTGTCCTTTTTTTTCGGATCAGAGGGAGTATCGTAACTTGCAGTATGGACCTCTGACTTGAAGGGAGCGAGATTAGATGCACCGTGACCGTGACCATGAAATCTCATGAAATATGACACAATACAACATAAAACCTTCGCCTTTGCCGCGGAAACGAATGGTTCACACGCACAATATATAAAAATAAAACAACACGATACTCCTACACGATAACAACCCGAAACATAAAACGATCCCACTGACTAAAGCACGCGAACGACACCATGCCGCTCCACGAGTACCTCGAACGAAAACGACGCCAAAACATAAAGGCACTCAACGCCTCGGGAGCGTGTCACATCTGCGGATCGTCGGGCCGCGACGCGCGCGGCTTTCACCACTTCCTCGACGACGAACGCGACGGCGGCGACGAGTCGGACGGCGCCGGCGCCGCGGAAGAGAGCATCGGTCCCGGCGGGGGGAGGTCGAACGACTCATCCGGGAGCGGGGGAGATGGTTTCCATTCGAACGAGGAATCGCTGGTACCGCGTCCGAACTTGGCGGCGATGAGGACGTGCGCCTGCTTCGGACAGTCGCCGTCGGACCCGGACTACTGGCCGTATTCCGTGAGTCTCCTCGCGGTGGCGGTCGCCATCGCGTCGCTCGCGCGAGAGAAACCCCGCTTGACTCGGTGTTTTCGCCCTTGAACAATCCGCGCTCATGCGTTCTCTCGTTCCCCTCCCCCCCCATTCCCGTGCGTTTTTCTCCGACGGAAAAAAAACGAACAGCTGCGGGTGTGCGAGAAGTGCATCGAGGACGACGCCGGCGTGGGCCGCATCCGCTCCTGCGGAATCTGCGGCACGGTCGCGTGCGACGAGGATTGTGGAGCCGAGCTCCTCGAGTGCACGGACCGCGCCGAGTGGAACAACGCCGGGTGTTTGGAGTGTCGCGGGATATCCGACTTTTCCGAGATCGAACTCTTTCGAAGGAGCGCGGCGTCGTCGCGGGGGGGCAACACGGATCAACGAGGAGGAGGAGGGTGTCAGCGGGCAGGGCCGAGGATCGCGCGGATCTGCGCCAAGTGTCTGGACACGAGTACGCCGTGGGTGAAGTACGATTTCGTGTGCAGGAGATTTCGGTGCCAGACGAGGCTGGTCCCGAGCGACGTCGCGGAGAGGAAGAGATTTTGCACTTTCGGGTCGTCGCCCCTTAATTTGCTGCCGGGGGACAGTTTGGTGGCCGTGGTGGACTTCCTAACTGGTTCGGATTTGAAGCAGTTGTTTTTGACGTGCTCCGCGATGTGAGTGCCGACCGTGCTTCCATGTCTCGCGTCTCGTGCGGCGAAAACTCATTCGGTGGATCCATCGTCCGGCCTGTCCGATACCTAGGTGCACAGTGGCCGAGCGAGTGGCCAAGGAGAAGGTCACGCGGGTCAGTGACCAATACCCGACGGGACCCATTGTCATTGCCAAGCGAAAGGACGGCTTCGGCCAAGACAAGAACTGGACGCATTTCGAGGGAACAAATGATTTCGGCCTGTGTGCGCCCGACGACGAGAAGGCGNCAGTGAGGGGGAGCTGCGTCCTCATCAACGCCGAGAACGCCTCCCCCGTTTCACTCACCGTCGCGTCGAGCGAGGTCCTGACGTCGGGGACCCGTCGCCTGATCTGTCGTCTCTTCTGCCCCGGCTCCGGGGGCGCCAGGGGCGCGACCGCCCACCGCCTCGGGGTGATCGGCCTCCTCCGCACCGACCACGAGTCTCCCCTGACGAGCGAGGCGCCTGCGAACATCTGGGCCCACCGCGCCGACCTCGCCGAGGGCTGGGCGAGGGAGGAGGTAGTCATCGGGATCGAGTACGACGCCGACGTACGGTCCTGCCCCCACACCTCGCGCGCCAGCCGCTTCGCGTCCCACCGGCACACGATCGCGGAGGGGACGGGGGGGGGACACCTCCGCGTGGCGGTGGAGCTCTCGGCCAAGGCGGTGAACGTCGTGGGGACCCTCCTGACGGTGAGGGAGGTCGACGCCGAGGGGTGGGCCGCGTTCGTCGAGCACACCTCCGAGGGCGTCTCCGCGTCCGCGGTCGCCGGGGGCGATGCGGTCGGCCTCGAGGGACTCGCCGCGTTCGGCCCCGTCGGCGCGGAACGCGCGGGCGACGCGCCGGGACCGGACGCGGTGGACGCATTCGAAGCCGTCCGCGACGCCAACGCATTCGAAGCCGTCCGCGACGCCATGGGCGATGCGCGCGACGCGGACGGCATGGCGAATGTCGAATGGGCCGTGCGCCGGTTCGAGGCGCGGAATCGCAGGAGGGAGCGGCCGGCGGGGGGCGACAACGAGGGAGGCTTTCGGGGGGTGCGGGCAAGGGCGCTGGAGGAGGGGCGGAGGGCAGCGGCGAGGCTGATGCCGGCCCGGCAGGAGCACGAGGAAGGGCCTGTCCCTGCCGGGGTGGACGCGCGGGTGGCGTGGGGGCTGCCAAGGGATCCGCGCTCTAGGCGGGTAGTTCGTGCTTTGAGGCCATCCGCGCGCGCGGCAGCCGCGGAGCAGGAAATGTTGGTCGACGGGGAGGATGCAGGGCGGCAGGCCCTTGCCGAGGCTGGGGTTGACGACGACGACCTGTTGGTGAACGTTGACGAGGAGGTCGCGGCGGGGGAATTCATCCAACAGGTCGAGACCGAGCAGGTTTGGCAGCCGGCGGAAGAGCCGGAGCCACGGGGGATGCTGCTGGCTCGGGAGACAAATCTTGAATCAGTGATGAATCCTGAGGGAAACGCTGCGAACAACGCCTGATTTTCATGGTGTGAGCGGTTCATTAGGAGAAATATCCCTCTGTTCCTCTTGTGTTAGTTTGCATCAAAATGCATAGGACAGATGTCAAGGGATTTATGAATATTCACGCAATCAAGTCTTACTGCGCTCTTTTAACGCACACATGGGGTAGGTCATCAAGTGAAGCGTGCATTCTACTAATCAAGATTTGATTCGACCGAAGGGCAATCAAATACTAGTGCATATGATACTCAATCTGTCCCAAAATTTTATACGGAAAATGCTAGATTCTTCTGGATTATGGACAATATCTTGGCATGATCATCGTGCAACGGAGCGGGCGAAAAAAGGAAAAAGAAGTAAAATCACTCGTGACGCCTCCAAAGATCTCCTTTTGAGTCAATGGCGATATAGCGCGGTTAAATGAAATGCACTTAAAATGCAAAATACGACACAAAATAGTATTTTTACTGCGCAGACGACTCTGATGAAATCGATACCCTCAAATTGCCCATAGTGCATACTCAAACCATATATTTGCCGTACAAACTGCGATTTCATTTGCACCACAGAACAGGCTGCACCACCTCTTAAATCAGCAGCGTCATTTCGCGACCTTCCATCATCCCAGTATACCTACCCTCACCATGGTTGCCAGCGACATCACTGAGTCGAATCACGGATTCAGATTTTGCGGTTTGATTTAGCCCTCACACATGTATAAAAATAGTGTGATATGCTGTGGTTTGTGGCATACCGATGTTCACCCTCCGTACCATGAGAAGATTCTTCTGATCTCATCTCACTGACCTTCCATATGTCACTATCATCATATCATCGTATCACTCCCCAATTGAGCACGACCACAACGGTGGTTTGCATGCCAACACGTGGTGGAAGATACACGGGTGAACTTCTCTTGACGGTCACGCATGTACCCGTCTGACAATGCGGCCGTCAACTTGCCTCCGCCGATTGATTATCCCCTACCTGGCTGATCCATCATGTGTGGAGGAGGATGCACGCCAAAACCTTGCTCGTCAGCAATTGATTATCCCCTCTACGGCTGACCTGTCACTGGAGAAGGATATACAAGGTACCTCAGCCTGTCATTTCAATCTGCTGTTGTTCCCTGCCTCAGCTGATTGATTATTCCCCACCAGACCAGTTGCGGTCCAAACAAAAGAGCAAAGCACAATCCAACAATCTGATTCCAATGCAGATGTGCAAAGTTGTGAAGAAAAAAGTAAGTCTAAATGTGATTAATGATTTACTGACAGGCAATTACTCTTAGACCTCCAGGCAAGCTGGCAGACCTTGCAACTATGAAGTCAATAACTTTTTAACGCTATTTTCATGAGGTTTCATTCCCGTAGATTCTTTATTTTGTAATATCTAATGATCATTTGTCTTTTCTCTGTTTTGTTGACCTTTCTTTTCCTTTAAATTTGATTGACTCAGAGTCCAAGTGCTTCAAAACCCGGGCTTTTTGAACTAATCTCTGCATATACCAACGGCAAATCATTGCAGAGTTTGAGTAAGCATAGAGTGGCATTTGATTGTATCTGCTCTAACTTTCTGCTTGCTGTTTTGGTACATTGACCAATTGATCCGTTCAAATAAAATACTACAAATAGTATCGCGTAAGGATAGTGGCTTCACAGCTCCCTTTGGCTCAAATGTTGTACCACATTTCATGATAGGATTGCCAAACCACCCCTTCTGGAGTGCAAAGATTTGGTGCACCACAACCTTGATACTGCTAGTAGAACCATTGAATATGCATTTGATCTTTTGATTTGACATTCTTGTATTTCCCCTCTCAGCCCCTGAAACATGCATCTTCACCATCACCTCCTGTCTTACCACTTCTTATCAAGATTCCCAGTGTCAAAAGCTACTGAGACGGTAGATTACTATTGACTTGGTACCATTGATGGCATGGATAGGAGGATTTACTTGGCAGGACAGTCAAACGAGGGGGGAGGGAAGGGTGGCAATGTTTTTTGCGGTGTGCTTGCTCTTGGTAAAGAGTGATCTGAGACTAAAAAATCTACAAGACTAAACAAATAGCAATTAAATAAAGTTAGTAGAACCACAATTATTTTTCACAAGAGGGTGGAGGGCTGGACCAACAGCTCAAAATTTGCACTCTATCAATTTTTTTGGCCCCCAGAAAGGCGAGAAATGGAAACTGTTTGAAAATAGCATGCACCAAAAATTGCGGGCACGGTTGTGATCAAACCAACAGCAATGGTACGCAAGCCAACACAACGCAACACAACGCAACACATGCATT
>JALLOY010000622.1:0-10669 GCA_036939835.1 Thalassiosira delicatula
TCATCTCGGGCGTCCTGTCAACAACTGACCATGCATCCATGGATTCCAACGTTTCGACTTCAATGCAGGCAGCTTGCCAATATTCTTCAGAGAACGGCCCATTCATAGCTTGAAGCCAATTGGGATTGTCAGGATCTAGGCCTTTCGTCTTGCCAGCCAGCATGAGAGGATGGAGCCAGTTAATGACTAGTGACTCAATAGAGCCATCAAAACCAACGTTGCATGCTGCAAAGTGAACAAACTTGGAGAGATCACTGTGTAGTAGTGCTTCTGTGGTAGGTACCTCCCACTGAGTGAAACCAAGAATTTGGTTAGCTTTGGATAGTTTAGCACAGAAGAGTCTTGCCTTGTATTCCTACTTCTTGCAACTTTGCTGTACTGCAGCAGGAGGTTGTTTACTTTCCATAGTGCAGGGAAATTAAGAGCAATGCTTGGAGATATATGAACAATCTTGCGTCTTATCAGCAACAAGACTTGTGTATTCGCGGTCAAAATCAGAAGTGAATCAAGACAAACGGCATTGACCTTGTAGGCGCCATCTTGTACCCATCCACCATCATCTTACATCAATCTCTTAACCAACAATATGATTCCATGCACAATTACAACAGCTGCAATATGGTGGCAAAGTAGTGACCAGTAGGAGAGTGGTCCCTGAAACGCACTGGTTGTTGCTTACAGCAAGTGGACAGAACCTAAGGATGAACTTCATTATCGGCTTCCTCCTGAACACGAGTTCCCTTTGGGGGCATGATGGGAGGCTCATTGAGTCCTAAATTTGAGTCATTGTTCTTGCTCAAATCTGAGTAACTTGACAGGGAAATCAGATCAGGAGTGGGCTCAATTGAATCTAAAATGGGATGCGGAGGATTGAAACCATTGTTTAGGCCCTCAAAAGCTTGGGCTTGGTATACACACACTTCTTGCTGGCAAGCACGGTTTTACTCAGCCTGCTTGTGTTTGTTGTGCTGATCTGCCTCGGTCAAGCAGACATGGTTTAGTTCCGGAGGAGGGTTGTCAGCAGTCCCTTTTAGGGCAGATCTCCCAGGAGCTCCCTCTTGAGCGCTGTCAGGGGGGCCTTCAATAAGTGGGCCACCGGGCACTCCCTCTGGAGTGATGACATCCTCTCTGCAATAGTCCCTTGTCTTGTGAAAAAGGTTCTCAAAGTTTTGCTCAACAGAATCTCCCAGGGACACATCATTGTAGATCATAGAGAATAGAGGTCATCAAATACCACATGAGATTGTGGGCTTACATGGTTTGTGTGGAGTTGTGAACCCTGGTGTTGAGGCTTGAGTGATTGTCACCAAACCCAGGTACTAACCCATATATGTGCACGTATGTTGAATTTGGGTGTCTAATGCCCATCCTGAAGCCGGGTCCCAAGAGCACATGTGGGACAGCCTCATATCTCGGCACACAGTAGCTTGCAATGGTCACTTTTGGATTTTGTGAATACTTCTAATGGAGGCCACCATCCCAACAACCCATTTGGAAGTTGAGTGTATCGTCATGCCACGTGATTGATTGTGAACACCCATAAATGAATGCCATCAACCTTATCAGTAGGCTGGTGTACTACTGAATGCACCATCATCAAGTACACCTAGTAGCTGTTATTTTGGGTTGTTCTGTCTGCATTTGCATTCTAGTGCTTTACTTCAACACCCCAAAAGGACTATGTTTGCTTTTTTGCAATACAATATTCACGGAGGTGCTGCGAGACAAAGATAACAGTATCTGAATAATGATTGCGAGCAAGAACACCTGCCAAATTCCAAGTCAACTCCTCAAATGCCCATTTACCTGATAGGTCTTGCTTAACGCAAGCGAAACCTGGTTCTGAACATAAATGAGATTGGAGGCAGACTCTTGATAGATTGTTCCATCGTTATATCACTTGTCAAGTGACTTACGACCAAAACCAGCTATAAGGCAACCTGGAGTCTTGACAACATATTGGTCAGCAGAGATTATATTCCCTGGCTTGTACTTGTCCCTTATAAGAACCCATTGCTTGGGCTTGACTGGCTTTGGTATTGGTATTTTGACCTTAGCATTTTGAAGACGTGGTATGGCCCACTTGCATGTCAAGTAGAAAGGATAATATGTCGGCTTGAGATTCTTGATGGACGCGTATTTATTAGGCAGTACTGGAGGGACCCTCAAGATTGCGTGACCTTCCCAATCATGGATAACTTGAAGCCTCAATAATTGCTGGAGGCCCTGCATATTGAGACACAGACAATGGTGCCAATGTAGCAGTTCCTTCTGAGATCCTGGTAATAGCGCAAGATCAGTGCTTGAGAAACTTCTCCTCCTCAGATAGATTGTCAACCCCAGAGGCTCCCTCAATCAGCATAGTTGGACCTGCCGCAAGATATTCACTGACGCACGCTTGCCTACCATCACAGGACTGATAATGACAGGCACATGTGAGACCTGATGGGCAAACTGCCCTTGCCTGAATTCTTCCTTTTTTGTGACTGGACACACAAAATTATGAACAAGTGGGAGATTCGTGCGCAGATCAATGGGAATTCTGATCACGTGCCCATCAGGAAGAATCCGTTTGACGTTTTGACCATTAATCTTAGCATGGCCTATACTGCCAAATGCCCTGATCATACTTTGTGGGCTCTCTAGTTGAACGTCAGATGCTGGCATGTGGAGGGAGTGTGATGGGATAAGTATAGAATTTATCACCACAACGTGCTGTGTAGCGACACGGTATAGTTCCTTGACCAATCACGTGACCAGTTGACTAAACAACGTGCACGGTAAGATCGACCTTGTGATCGTCAATGAAATCACTTTTGAAAGGTATTAGGCCTGAAGATACATCAGTGTTGTACACCAATGGGGTTATCTGAACATCCCCGCTCTTGACTGAATTGATGTGCCTTCTGACATTGCAGGCCCTAGCTGGGAGGGGTTGTGCTTCAGAACATGGCGTGGGTGGAGTTAGTACAAAATCCTCCTCAATGTGACTTGATGCAACGTCACCAACTCCCAAACGAGATGTTAGTGGCTCAATCAACATTATATCCATCTTGTGCAGTGAAAACGGAGCAGGATCAGGCATCAATAAGTAGGAGCCGTGCATCTTCAGAGCCACTTTGAGCACTCTTGCCTTGCATCATTGGCAACAAAGGGCAAGACGAGCAATGAAGGTTTTCATACCTTGGGATTCACAGTTCACCACCTAGACGCAGTGGATAGTTTCCAACTTGATGGTGGCAGTGTTAGACAAGATGATAGGGAAGCCTCCTTTGCTTGAATTTGTGTGTTAGCTTCTCCTTCTCCTGTTTCCAAGGTGGACAGGGACGTTTTAGACAAATGCACCCATGTAGCACAAAGCTTGTACTTGGTAAGGCACGGTACGCTTGCGTGGAAATCCACTGGTCATATGACCTGAACTGGTAGCTATTTATGATACGAACTTGTAGAACGTCTGCAGAATGGCATGATTGATCTTTTGGAAGACAAAGTGGCAGATTTTAGCCTGAATGACGTCAAAATAGTTGGCTGAAGTGGGAGAAGTAGGTGTGTTGGGTGGTAGCTTGAGGATACCTGTCTTGAAGCTGCAGAAAATAATTGCAGCACCTTGACTTGTGATTCCATGGCTCCATGTGAGAGTAGCAGTATAACAATCACCATTATCACCAGATACAACATACAATAAACTAGATATTTGGTAGATGAGGGGCGAGTGTTTCACCAGTAGCAAAACACTGCCGTGCTCTTTTCCCTGGTTCTTCAGGCAGGAGATGAAGAAATCCATAAACTCTGTGTGTTCTGGATCCTCTGTCTCCTTGGAGGACTTGTTGGGCTACTCTGTCATTCTCACAAAATCCATGGCTCCACCGTTAGAAGGACTGCCGCTGATGATGTTGTTGCTGCTTACACTCCCTCCGCCTTGAACACAATCGATACTGAGCTGCAGATATTTGCTGATTGTGTACAACAAATGCTGAGCTCTGGCATCATAGCCAGAGGTGTGTGCCTTAGCTCTATGATTCCAGCTGTAGACCTTGAACGTACAGTACATCTCTGTGCCAATCTACTCGACTACCTTTCTGTTGGAAGGCGAGCCCCACTTGCTGTTGTAGTAGTATCCGTTCTTGGATATTGTGCCACTGCTCTCATGTCTGACACATCCGTTACCGTTATAACCACTGTGACCACCATTGCCTCAGCCTCAGAGGATGCAGGAGTTTCTCTTCTCCACTGCAGCATTGATCTACACATTGTCCTGTTCTCCAGGACAGATATTGATGTAGTGGTTTTCCCCTAGTTATCATACTTGACATGACACCCATTATTTCCCACCAGTATGCCAACTCACTGTGCCAACAATGGTGATACCCACTTGCTTCATAACGAGTACGAGTCTAGTGTTTGTCTGCCTTGTCAAAAATCTTGGTGATCTTCTCAAGGGTCGCGCCCTTCAGATCTGTGGAGGGCATTAGGCTATCCTTGCTCAGCCTCCATATCGGCAATCATTTTTGTGAACTCGGTGTGCAAGTACCTCAAGAGCCCATGGATTGTTTTATTTGTGGTGTTGATTTGTAGAGAACTACACTCATCAAGTCAAATATAGATGACATGAACCTTGATCCTTGCCTTTTCGATACTTTCACCTGGAAAGGCGAGGAGGCCTTTTGTACCAAACTTGTTGAGCTTGGCTTGAAGAGCATCGTGATGTTGACAATGGTGTTTAGCATAAGCCAAATGTAAATGCACCCAGCCTTCTGGTTACCTGTAAGTACCTGAAAGCATTGATCCGCCTTGATCCACCTTGAACTGAAGATCTGCACTAGATAAATTATGGAGAAGACTGTAGAACCAGTCTTGATCATGTTGTTCATGATGAGCCCCATTGACGACAGTTCTCGCCCCATGTGAGGATTTCTTTCTCAGTTTTTGCACCAAAATGGTCAAGTAGATGTTAACAAGTACAAAAGTTCCATCTATTGGCCGGAGTTTGTCTGCTTGTATTTGCAATTGCTGGAATCAGCATCACATTTGTCAGACTGAGACTTTGCTTGTGCATTTTTGTCTCAGCACAGCAGTACATGACACCAATTAGGGCGTTGTAAGATGCAAGATTCTTTGAGTCATTGTTGTTGTCCTCCCTAAACTCTCCCAAAAGGTAGTAATAGTGGAGACCAAACTCGAGCTCAAGAGGTTTGGCGGCTCAATCCTTGACCTTTCTGATAGTCCTGAATTCTGCACCACGCTTGCTACAAGGATTCTTGTATATCCAGTGCTTGGGCTTGTCCACCTGAACTGGGGACAAGGTTTTGAACATGATGTTGGCTCCATTGTGAACAATTGATATTGCACTGATGTTAGGGGTTGACAGAGAGGTTGCCCCTTGATGGTGTTGGTTTTGTTTTTGGCATCCTGCCATGTCTTGATTGGGGTCAACTTGATCTTGATTTGTAGAGTTGTCTTCTTGAGAATCAATATTTGTTACGGATTCCTCTAGCTGTCCACTTTCACTCTCTGCTACAAAGTCTGCTGCTAATTGTCTTGCAGGCTGCGCTGTGGTTGCTTGATCTCCTTATGCAAGTCCTGTATCAATCTGTTGAAGAAGGCCAGTTGCTTGTTGTACAATTGGAGGTACGAAACTCCTGCAAAGTGGCTCGAATATTTCTTGGTGTTCTCCTTCCTTGTCTGCAACAGAATTAGTATCTGAACAATTATCGGGGGACATTCATAAAGAAACTGCCTAAAATGATGGAATTTGGTAGATGCGTCTTGGTCATTTTATGACTGAAGGGCCGGATAAAATAGCTCTTGGTTTGAAGATCCTAGCTAGATCATTCTTGTTGGTTCTTCCCTGTCTAAATACTTGGGCTCATAATCATGTGGTATTGAGGTACCTGCTGGTGTACATCGAAGTTCCGAGAGGAAGAACAAAATAGTACCGCCTTAGGCAAACGTAGTGGTCGACACTGAGTAGCTAATTTAGATTGAACAATGGATCAAAACATGATGTTTAAATAAGTAGAAAGATTGTTTGAGTTGATATGAACTGATTTTATGATTACTATAATACACCTAACTCAAATACTCACGCCAAGTTAGAGTACTCACTTTAACTCTCTGTAATTAGGATATGAGGTCAGTGAATCAAGGCTCAGTACACGAGAGTACTCTAACTTGGCGTGAGTATTTTAGTTAGGTTTAGTATGTGCTCTTTTGTGGACTGGGTGAATACTCCTTACAGTATTTTACTGCGTGAAGTCAATTACTGAGAGTTGGGATAATACTCTAAACTCACCTATTCTAAAAATAAACCCAAACAAATACGGTATGTACAACCGGAACATGATCATTTCTCGTTTTTGCAGCCGTTAGATCTTTGTATCGAACACAAACAGACAAAGGATGTATGTATTCCTAAGTAGTGGTACGATATCATTCTGCATGTAGCCTATCCACAATACCTCCTGATCCTGGATGCTACCTACTTAGGTACTGAACACTACATATTTCAAATCAATTGTTTTTTGAAACAACTTCGATAGATTTTCCAGTCATTTGCATAGTAAATCCATGCGTGTAAATGATTGTTGATCAACGATGCAAAAAAACCTTTTGTTTTCCAAGTCAACTTAAATTTTAAAAAGTAGTGCAATTGCAGACTGCGTCAAAGAAACATAGGAAAAAATCAATTTATCTACACGACCTTAACTACACTGAGTAAGGTAAAATACTGTTTGAGATTTTCCTAGTCCTAGGAGGATTACAATCTAATCTAGAGTGAGGTGTAAACTCCGCAATGTGACCCACATGAAATCACCTGCTTGGCACATTCTACAAATCAATCAGAAACAGGAAACTAAAGGGTTGCCCAATACACTTTTGGTTTCAACAGAGAAAACACACATTGAACATATATGATAGAGAGCAACAACTATTGTAAGCTTGGACTCAACCGTCAAGAAATGATCATTAGACCAAAGGAACAGGATGGACTTTGACATAAAGCTTGTTATGATACAGTTGGAAGCAAATCTAACTTCCACGTGGCACTGCACATGACACTTGGTGTCCTCGTATACCAACAGCTGGGGCAACAGTACCAGTGCTGCAAGGAAATTGTGATATCTCAGTGTCCGTGTAGGGCGCCTTAACATTGACAGGAATTGTTGCTGCTATCAATCAAGCCATAGGTCTTACATGTGCTCAATGTGCCCTCAGACAAGTGCTATATTTCAGTGGCAACTACCATCGCTTTGGTGTATGGTGCTGTATTGTTGTGGAGCACCATGTCATCACCAAGGGTGAAGTCCGTGTTCTGACTCACGGTGGTGTGGGGAACTGCATTATCACGGAGTATCGTGTCTACATGGAGTGCAGATCCCAAGTATAAAGTTGCTGTGATAGCCGTCATTGCATCATTGCAGAGCATCGCACCCGCGTAAAGCGCATATTTGAAATGGGCAGAGGGCTACAAAGCACTGTTTTTTGGACATTTAAGACTTGGATTTACTTGGGTTAACACCAAGGCTCGGCATTAGAGAGAATAGGGTGTGAGGCAAAAAATTTGTGTGTGTGTATTTGCTTGACGGTGTCAAAGTATTATTTGCAGACCATTTGAAGCGCGCTGAGAAAATACACACGGGCACACCATTACGCCCTCGTGCCATGTTTTGTAGACTATCTTCTTAAATTTAGTTGTTGCCGTCTATCAAGGATCAGCTGTTTGTAGTCCGTGGCTAATGATACACGTAACTTGCGTAATGTCACACCATGGTTAGCGGATCAATTGCACTCACAAACACAATCCTATTGGTATGCAGTGTTATTTCAGGTCCATTATCTTACTTTGATTGCCATTTTTGGGCTAATAGTACCATTTTTGTCATTGAAAAGGATGGGAGGTGGAAACCATTTAAGGACCACCTTGCCTAGACTTTTATTTAGCAAGTATTCAAGACTACTCAGATCCCCACATAGCTTTGTGATCTGTAGTTACCCACCCAACTTGTCCCCCGTAGAAAACAAGCTCGCTGTAACAGATTGTTGTAGGCGACTCTTATGAGTCCCGCGAAACAAATAAAGAGCTTGCTAAATACTCGCTGATCATCCTATTTAGTCATAGATAATACTCACCACAGATAATTGCCGGTTTATCTGGTGACGGCCAGACTCATACGCCAGTGATGGCGATGAGTCAGACCTCACTGACAACGACAGACAAGATCATAACAATCTTGCATCACCAACCACATGTTGCTGATACACATAAAAATCATGTGATGTGTGTCTGCCTTTTGGGAGCATGTCTACAACATGTCAGTTGGAATCAGCATGGTCTCATTTAATGAGACTAGTGGCAGGTTAGAAGCATTTATTCAAGATTGATATTCAGGATAAATATATAATAAACCATTTAATACTTTGAACATGTAATTTTCATACACATAAATCCTTCATCCTATACTCCCTCCAGAGCCTAGAACATTTTGAATTCAAACCTCCGTGTGGGTTTCTTCATTCTACGTAAAGGTTCAAGTAACTTCAACTGGTCAATATACTGAACCATCTCCCAGTGCAGAAGAGAACTTATAGCAACTACGCCACATCCAGGCTTCTACAATATTGAAACAAATACTACAATTGCAAGGGTTATGACACAAGTATCATATAAACGCCGGAATAAGCATTCTCAAGACAGCACACAAATCCTCACCACGTGTTGACTTCCCTCCATCTCTCAATCTCCTGCATGGACCAAGACCAACCAAATTGATAACACATGGTTGTACTCCTACGTAGAAAGAGATAAGTTAGTCCCACTTGTCCCCCATTATATCTCTATATCTATCATATTCCTATTAGAGTTAGTAGAGATAGAGATCAGGGTACAACAGGTTTTGGCCCAAATGTTTTCTACTGCAAGCAGCAACTACAACTTGAGCAACCATTTTTTGACCTTCTAATACTTGGATACTTTATTCCCATGAACTACATTTTTTGACAAATAATATCCAAGCTTTTCACCGAGTTTTGCCAAAAACGTCTCTGATACGCCAAATTTCACCATATTTTGCCGTGATTTCAGCCATTTTACGTCAAAACGTACTGTCAGAAGAAATTTTGATATATACTTCTGCACTACAGTCCGATTCTGCCATATATCACCGTATTTTTCGAGGATTTCAACCATTTTTCCGCCAAAGGTACCGTACAAAGATATCAAGATTTTTTGACAATCAACAGAACTTGTAGGGACAAAATGTACCGCACGAGGAACTCCAGATATTTATTGACTATCGGAGGGACTCGTAGGAACAAAATTCACGCGTACACGGCCCTTGTGTTTTTGACCGCTCTGCCTGGAACCTCCAAACGGTGACCACCATGGAGAGGAAGTCCGCCACAAAGCCACCAGACCCTGGCGGCTTCGTCAACAACAAGACGAGGCGGTACCAACATCTCCTAGCCCACGCAGATGCCAGGGTAGACGACTGTAAAGAACCGCCAGCGCCCACAACGCCCAAACCCTCCAACAAATGGTATAGGGGCCTAGTCGGCCTCGTGCAAAGAAGCCCAGTATCCGGCAGCTTTATCGTCCACTATACGAGGGAGCACTAGCACCTCCTGGCCCCCGTGGACACCAGGGTGGACAGCCGCACCGATTGGTCAGCATTTGTGTCACACAACCCCCCTGACAAACAACAAAATGGTCGGGACAATGACCATGCTACGCCGCCAGATCCAATTAGCCTTGTGCGAAGCAACTCGACCACCAAGTGCATCGCCGCTACTGGGGTGGTTGATAGCGTCAACAAACATGTGGAGGATGACAAGGCTGATGCTATCAACAACAAATTGGGGGAGACGATTGTCACATGGTAGGAGTTATTTGCCTTGTATCTCCAGGCCTACAATGCAGATAAATTACAGGTAATGTTGATAGTGTATAAAGATTGGCTACGGGGTGAAGGCAGAGCCCACAACAAAAGTGCCGCCTATGCCAACTCATGGAAGAGGTATAGGCTCGTGTCTGTGGACAGGGCACAATTCCTCACTGCAACAATCTAGGTAGACATGCCCTCTATTGGTGAAGACGCTGTCGTGTGGAGGACCGACGGCAAGCGGAAGCCGGCATACACCACGCGCGGGGATTTATTGGTGCCGCACAGGGAAGCCTGCCATGAAGGCACTTGCATTACAGTGATGGTTACTTTGTGCAGGGACGCATTGAGTGCATTTGACCGCATCATGACTGTGTAGGCGATGTGCCTTGCTGCAATAGTCAGGGCACGCTCAGCCCATATCGAAAAAGACAAGCCACACATTGCCACCAACAAGGTGGACCTGGAGACAATTGGAGACGATGACGCCGCCAACAGGGGATTCATCAACGGCGGCAACTTGGGATTTGCTGACAAGGGGGGTGCATCAACTGTGGCATCAGGGACGACAACATGTGTCACCTGGCACGCTGGTTGCACGTCGTTGCGTTCCTGGATGCTCTGTTGGATCCGCTGCAGCCGCAAGCCCGTCTAGAACCGACGCATCAGCACTGGCAACGGCAGGACCCGCCACTGCTGAGAGCATCAAGGTAGCCAATGAGATGACCACAAGAGGCACTCCGGGGATGGAGCACACAACTAACAGTGGGGCCCTCGCTGCAGGAATTGTG
>JALLOY010000623.1:0-10667 GCA_036939835.1 Thalassiosira delicatula
CCCTCAAGCAGTCACCCACGGGCGCAATCATTTCACATGTGTGACTGTCTGTGTATTTTGTGTTGGTCCGTGGTTGCATCTGCCGTTGACCGAAACACAGGTATAGTCATGGTATGTGTGCATACTACAAAAAAATAGGGTGCAGACGACAAAAAAGGTGCAGACTACAAAGTAACTGCCATAGACTACAAAACAAAAGATGCAGACTATTATTAGTCTTGACTTTTTTGTGCAGTCTGTGTGCAGACTACTGACCAACTGGGTGCAGGTTAGTACTATCTATTTGTGTGCACGATGACTGCGTCCACACTACGCTCGTTTACAATATCCCATGAGTTTCTTCTTTCAAGATACAATTGAGAGTTAACTTATGACTATTTTAATTTATCCATCCGTTACACTTAGCAAAAAGATACCACCTGAACTTGTCTTCTCTTAGTCCTTCAATGCATACACCATCCCCCCAGCCCACTTCTGCCTACTTTCTCCCTTCATGCCGCCCTTGACAATGCCCTTGGTCCTCAAAATGATTGGTGTTCCTCTTCTTGCCCTGTTTTGTCCCTGCGTTCCTGCTTATAACAGATGAAATAGAGAGAGAAAATTTAGATGGTGCACTTTTATTTTGAGCAATGAGAAAGTTCTTGCCTTGCTCTTCTCCTGGCTTCCATTCTTCTCCCTGTAACTGTCTGTCAACGGAGGATGTGAGCACAAGCCACACAAGGCTGTGAGGGCAATCCTGACCTTCCTGAGCAGGAGGGCACCAAGACTCTATGTCGGGGCTGTTGGAATAATTAGATAAGCTATTGAGGGCGAGAAAAGGTTTGGCGTAATATAACCCGACAACACAAGAGAAAAAAACAAAAAGTAAAGCTTACCTCCCCGATTCTCTCCAGCACAAATATGTGCGTCTGGAATTTCCCTCATAATTTCTCTCACATAGTCCTTTGTCTCCGGTACAATGGGAAAGTGTAAAGGTGGTGATGAGTGGAAGGGTAAATAAGAAGAGGAGAAGAACAATACAGAACCTCATTTCAAAAATCCCATCTTCTGTGGATTGCAAGTTTTTTAACCTACCCTGCTGCTGCTGCCGGCTTGGCCATTTCCCACTGGTTCCCTCCATCCTCCTTGGCAGTTGTTATACCAGCCAGAGCTCCTTGTCTCTCCCTTTGAAGACCCCGCTACTACAATCACAATCTATGTCAAAGGAGAAGAAAGAGAGAAAACAATGTATGAGTTGGACTAAATCTATATCCCCGCCAAGACTAAAACCTACAGAGAGACACAACCACACTTTTCCTTCATCCCCATCAATTATCAATAGCCCTTCTCTCCAATGGTGCATTAGAGAAAGAATGGGTTCAGATTTGGCAAGACTAGTGAAAGTAATGGCAATTATAACAACACAGTATCAATTTTGATAACTTACCTTCCTATCATCCCACATGACCATAATTCTTGGCCCCAATGTTCCCATCAACTCTCTTGCACTTCTCCCTTACAATTAAAAACAAAGGAGAATCAAATTTTAGAGACCAAACGCCAATGATAACAAAATTAAGTGCAATGTGGTATTATTTTTGTACCTTTGTATTCAACCTCCCCCACAGTCCACTGTGCCATACTTTACTCCCCACTATAGATCTTTCCTGCCAGCATCGTTCAAATGAAGCAAGAAAAATCGTGAGCTGTGAATAATGTTAAACAGGAAAATGGACAAAAGAGGCATTTTTGTTCAAATGGTGCACACAAGTCATCATGGTCTATGGGATCTATCTGCCTGCCTGGATACAATCCTGTGCGCCGTGGATAAAAAAACAAGTGACAAAAAAGGACATGCTGTTACAAATGACATGGATCTGTCTGGACAGGGATTGATGGGTGAGAGGGGGTAACGGGAGTGGCGGATGAGTTTTTGGCGATCATGATGATGGCGGCGGGCGGTGCTCATGTTTGATGTATTGGAGTTTACCCTGACTTCACTGCCTGTTTTGGAGGTGAATAGTGGTGGGAGAGGGAAAGATGCCATGGCAGCGTGGCAGGCAAGGACGCAGTCGCAACTTAGATGCAAAGCGCGCTACTTTTCCAGGTCTACTCTTTTTCTCTGCTCTAGTGTTCTCTTTTTCTTTCTTAAAATTCAACAGAGTGCGCAACTGACAAAGATACAATCCTTTCCTCATAAAGGCCATGTGCGTCAGTGCATGCACGCCAAAGACTAAAATTATCACACAGATACCTGAAAATGATTACAATCTGGTGTTTCATTTCTACTTGTAAAATATGACTACTACCAGTAGTCTGAAAGTGCTGTTGGTGGTAATCATGGGTAATAATTGTTCACAATTACGAGACAATTGCAAGCAAAACTGAACACAAATGGACAACCATCACACTGTGATGTAATTGAACATGTACATTTTATACCCAAAAGCTATTACAGTATGGTATATTATTTTACTACTACACGTGAATATGATTACTACCAGTAGTGTGCACCTTTTGAAGGCTAACCTTCAACATCTACCATGGATTGTAAAATTTTGGTAAGTGATAAATAACTATTATTATTACTAGTCAAATAACTGCTGACTAGCCTCCGCATTTGCTACGGCTAGCGCTTTACGTACTCAATCTAACAAAAAGTGGCTTCACCACCCAGGCCTGCAAAAGAATGGAACAGGTTTATATCTTCAATGGATTTAGATATATCTTGGCGGAAATAGCTTTCAACTACATGTCATTTTTTTGCGTGAAAGGAGCTACATTTTTAAAATTTTCAACAACAAAATTAAGTTCCAACAAATTGCCATGTTGTTGGGTGGCCAGGAGTTGCTGCCTCACGCCAATTGGTAGCATACATAGTCTGGTACGATGGGAAAATGACAGTTCTGACAGATTGTATTTGCTTTTGGCAAGTGACGATCTAGATACACAGAGAGTAGTTTGTATTAATTCTTCCATATAGAGTTTTAGACTGAAGTACATACATTAAAATACATACTTAAGCCAATCGACCAGAAATCACTTAGCTGTATTCCTGTCAACTCTTTTCAGTTGTATTTTTTTGGTGAATTGCTTCATATTCAGTGCCTCTTTCAGAGCTCCTTCTCAGTTGAGACTTGTGACTACAAACCGACAAGTAGATTTGTATCATATGTAAAATTATAGTACAATATTCACATCTGTCCCTTATATCTACGAGAAGTGAGAATCCGTTGTATTCAAGTTATTTTAGGCATTGAATTCGAAGTTATTAGCACCAAGCAAATACACACTGAACTCTACATGCCTAAAGCACCTACCACTCTCCTCTTGGTCACATAGTGCAAACAACACAACCGCCATCATCTCACAGCCGTTTCCTCTTGCCTGAAGCATATAGAATCAAATGTGGGTACAACTTAAACAACTATGAATCATGCCATTGTACCACTTCTATGAAAAAGCAAATAAGTGTTCACAGGAGCAGGAAGTGGAGTAGATGCATACACTGCCAAGAAGCTCATGTTTAGATACACTCTCACAGTTAATATGATTTAGGCTTAAATAATCTGCCTCGCAAAGAAAATTTGGTAAACACGACCCTCCAGCTCCCACCGATCGCCATTAGTTAAATAGTCCATTCATTTGATATCCATAGCACTCTAACCTTGGACAATCTACCATAGTGCCATCTATCAAATTTATCCCAAGCAATACCTCGACCAAATAAGATAATGGAAATTGGCAAAAAACAATGAGGGTTATATTCATGTTTTTACGAATGCATAAAAACTATTGTGATGTCGTCACTGAAAGCTTTTGGCAATTCTCTACTCACATAGCTCTCTGCTGTCAATGTTTGTGCGATGGTTATGAAGCCAATATTTTTAAATAGAGAGAGTGCTTGTGCTTGTGTTACACACAGACCACCAATGTGGCATGAAGTGTAACACACTTGATCCTTGCTGAAAATCATAATTCCCCCCAGAAAAGGAGTGAAATATTTTGCTCAAAATAATGCCACTGCTTGTGACACAGTGATCACGGAATTGCACCTTTGTACTGTCACTATCTCAAACACAAAAACTCAGCACAACCATATGTATAAATCTTATGGTGTGCAAATAAACATTTTCAGAAAATTGCAAGGTATCTGGGTTCCCATTCATTCAACTATAACCAAGAGCAAGCCGCCACGCCTAACTAAAAGAAGAAATAAGCATACTTCATCATTGCATTTGATATTCTGTTGAAAAATTTACATGAGTCACTACACCTTTCACTCATAATATTTTTTTTGCTTTTAAAAACACCACAAATAAATATATACTTTGCTAATACCAACCTAATAAGTGAAAATCAAAGATTGATAAAACCACAGAGCAGAATTACAAGAGGTTTTTGAGGTACGTACCTTTGTACCTGTTTTGCGAATTGTGCAAATTTGTCTCATCAATTATCCCATTGCGGCCATCGCCCTGACAACTGTTCTAGCGGTTGACAAAGATCGCTTCTTGCGTAGGAATGTATATAAATATAGAAGGCATATTAAGTACATCTTAGTAAGTTGTTCCACAAATACGCATGTAAAAATGTCTCTCTAAATTTAAATTCAGAAATATGTGGAGTACTGTACAACTCCAAATATTCTGCTCCTGATAATTCAGGAGTAAATTATTTTTCATGCTTGCGAGTTAAATGCGCGGTAAACCAAGTGAATTCTAAAAAAACTCCACTCATAGAGTTCAGAAAAATACATGCATGCTGCGTAATCACTTAGTGAAAAGTGCAGGGTGCCGTTAAATTTTGACTCAGGACTTATCAGAGGATAAAAATTGGGGAATAAAATAATGAAAAATTCAAATTTTTGGCCAATAGAATTGTTTTCTCACTGATGATGGTGAATCGATTATTGTACTGCACACATTAGGTAGACCATGTTATTATATGATAGGTCCAATACCTGCCTATTGATGCTAATCTAAAATACACAACAACCACGTGGCGTATTCCTATGTAGAAACTAGTATACTTTTCCTTGTAGACAGACCTCCTAGCTTTCATCTAGCTCGTGGCCGACATAACACAAAACTGTGAATAGATGATAGGTATTCAGGAAGGCCCTCAAGTTTAATGTCAAGTGATAAAACAAGGCAACGTGACATCCAGTGGTAATGTAATTGAATAATATATATTTTAATGATTACTTTTTTACAATGAAGTTGAGGGAAGGTGCCAATATTAGTCTACCTAGCCGCTTCGCAGCTAGTGCGTCCGTCTGTGCTTATTTGGAAACTTTAAAAGGAAGAAAAAGACAAGCAGATATATATTTTGGTACATGTGTACTTACATACCAGTGAAAATACCGCTAAGTAAACATCTTGCATTTCCTGATCACGACTCACGACCGGCAGATCGAACTTTGATTAGCGTTGTCAAATTAACAAAATTGGTAGTATGCTGTTTCTGAGGCCTACTTTTGGTGTGAATTATGAAAAATACCAAAACAATACCAATATTCGATGAGTACTATTCCTGTGTAGATTATATGTATGGTATCCGGTGGGCTGTCCTTGGCGAAGCCACGATGACATTCCAACGTCATCATAAAGTACTTTAACCACACGTGACAGTTTTAATTGTATTGTACCAGTTATGTGTAGTACTAATTTCAATTAGGAATACGTAGACACCGATTTGGTGTTTACTTTGGTCTTCTGCCAAAATCACTTTGGTAGTTTTTTAACGCTAACTGTGGCTTGAACCAAACGCTAAGGAGTACTCACATTTATTTGCAGTTTATCGTCATTGAGGCACTGTGCACCCTCCCATTATCGTCATTGTCTGGCAGAGCCAAGCTCGACACAATGGTAGGAGAGACAGGTGTTACTGCAAAAGTTGTCGCCAAGCCAACAGCTTGCCCTGACTCCTATCCTCACAGCCAACACGGTGGGTTCTTTATCAGTTCCTCTAGGCAGGGACCACCCCATTGTTCATGATTTTGCTGGACAAACAATGGATCGCGGCCAAAGAACCTCCCGTTTGATAGTTTTTACAGGCAAGGGATACATCCATGTGCATGCAAAAATCACACAGCCGGCACAGGAATTGGACCTTTTTTCTGTCAACCAGGAGGAGATGTTGGGTGTTAGCAGGGATTTGACAACTTATGTTGTGCTATAGGACATGTCGCCCAAATTGCGCTGACATCTGCAACATAGGTGACATTGGGTCCAGATAAACTGGCGCTAAAGTTGTGACAGTGGTTGACACCCATATTTCCCCCTGCTGACCTCCTTTGCCTCTGGACCACCTCCACCATGGATACATACTGGGCTGCAAAGTCAGTCATATGATGATGGATTCACTACTGCTTAGTTTGTAGGGTAGAAATGGTTACATTCTTGATAAAATATCCCAGAAATGTTCATACTATGCCCATAACAAGATGCTAATTATGTATATAGTGTCTAATATCCCTCTGCTCTAAAATCCAAGGAATTCTTGGATTTTGGTTGGTCCTACCAAGCAAAACTTGGGTTTCCGACCTTAAATAGTGTTAATTACTATTACTAGTATACACATTGTCACTAATCTCATGTTTTTGGCTCAACCCAGTGGGCGTGGTGATTGTTGACTGGCAATGATGTAACACATAACAAACATCTTGATATTCAAATCCAAAAGATCACATTAATCACTGATCACTGATCACTTGATGATCCCCAACGCCCCCCATGATCCCCACCACCCCCTTATTAGTGTAGACAAAATGTAGAGGCACACCAAGAAGTACAAATGTGTTTGTATCACTATCCCAATACTCCCGTCCCATTAACCAGCTCCATCTCATTCAATCTTTCACACCTTTGGTTCCTTGATTTCTCCATGACATTGTCAACAGTTCAAAATTATATGGTGGCATCACGATCCCTCCTCTTCAAAATCTGCTCCTCCTCCTATCTCCACCGCTGGCCGCCTCCCCTCCTCTCTAAGAAAATATGGTCCTCCCCTTGTGGTCTTCCTCTCTCGGTGACAGAAAATACGCTGGTCTCCTTGATAAGACATCCTGTGTCATGACAGGAACAAGAATAAAGACCATCAGATATATCTGTCTCCCATTGGATGTAGCACAGACAGTCAGGATGTCTGCAA
This sequence comes from Thalassiosira delicatula, assembly GCA_036939835.1. Classification (NCBI taxonomy): domain Eukaryota; phylum Bacillariophyta; class Thalassiosirophyceae; order Thalassiosirales; family Thalassiosiraceae; genus Thalassiosira; species Thalassiosira delicatula. Next base: position 7,135 of record JALLOY010000623.1, read on the forward strand.
AGAAATTGCAGAGCCAAGACAGGAGATAGTGTGGTTGGTATATTTCTAGGAAAGATGGCTAGGGAAAGTTAAACACTAGACATGGACAATCACAAATCAAGACCCCCCCACACAATTAAGCAATAACCAAGAACAAAAAGTAATCAGCCATGTTCAATGGCAGTAGTAACAGGATAGAAACACTGTAAAATGGCAATCAACTTTCTTTGACAGGAATATAGCTATGGTCTCATATATGATATCACTAGCTTCTATATAAGTAGGTAATGTTACTGATAGCTATGTAGAAAGTACAGACTATTTTATATCAAAATTCTGATAATATTATCATGAATACGGCCACTGCAGTGGTTTAGTCGTGCATACTTCCTCACAGGGGTGTGGGATAGGTTCCTGGCGGCATGCTTGTGATAACTGCTCTGAAAATGTCACGTGGAGGAGTCAGAGCAACTTGTCTAGCAGCTCACAACTGAAAAAGCCATGTCCATGTCCAGCTACAACGGCAGCGCCTATTGCCTCAGGGTGAACGTCAGCCAGCTCTCTAGCAATGACCTGATGATGCTCCAGACGACCATGGCCAGAGAGGATCAAGATTTGATATCAGCAACAAAGAGTTTGGCACACTATGATGCACATTGTCCCTCGTATCCATGAGCACATTGCTGCTACTGCTGCATTAGCAACACTCCTCTGGATCAAGTGCAACGAGCACAATACATGTAGCTGGTGTGGCTAATATGTGTATGCCGAGCAACTCATTATGACTCAAACCCTTTTGGTAGGGTTGTAGTCCATGTACATTATAGCACGTCTCCTGCCCACTATCACTGTGGTTGCATCAAAAACAGGGGGAAACAAGGTTTACAAGAATGCCAAAGCAGCAGAAGCTTGCAAACAATAAAGAAAATGTGTCCCGTTGTAGTCCTACATTAACACTAATTCATCTACATAGCCATAATTCATCAACTAATCTGAGGAGACCGGTTCCAAGATATCAGACAAAAGAGGAATTGGTGTGATTGGCACAAGCAAGCTTTGGTGACACCCCAAAAGCTCAATGAGGCACATAACAAGGCAGCTGATACCACCAATTTGAGCAGGAGCTGAGCGCCAACTTTAAAGTCTCTCTATCCATGGACAATTTCCGGCAAGGGATCATCAATGAAGTGTAAAAATGACACCATCGTCCACCCGTGCCTATGTGTTTGTGTGGTGGTGGCAAAATGTTGGCCCATCAGACATGGCTCAAAACAAAAGGAGGACTGGCTCCATGTGTAATCTCAGGAGAAACTAATTCACAACAAATGCATTATAAAAATATGCAGCAACTGTGGGAGGGAGGTGGTATGATGGACTTCCGTATGAAAAATGACCGTAGGAACATGGAGAAACAATAGTGTCCACAGTACAATTTTTGTGTGATATGTTACAATCAGTCAGTGGGGGGGGGGGGCGGGGGAAAACACACCACTGCATTGTCAATTGCTGAAACAATAAAATTGACAACGACAAATTTTCCAACAGTCAAAGCACAACTGGTCTCTGATAACATAGGTCTGCACTATTGTGTCAACAACAAGAGGAAATCCGACAAAAGCTTTCAATGCCAAAGGAGTAGGATATTATCCAAAATTTCCACATTAGAAAATGACTACAGAACGTCATCAAGAGGCTCCTGACCAGAGACATAATGTCACAGAGGAGGGCTGAGGAATGTGTACACAGTTGTCTCAATGAGTGTCCTGAGTGCCAGAACGCAATAAGTAGAACACATCAACGTGATCAAATAAATCATATTGAGCACTCAAGGTTTGAGATCGTCTCAATTGCACAAGGTGGTCTCATATCTTTGGGGCAGGAGGCAATTTGTGTTTTAAATTAAATTAAATTTAAATTTAAAAATCAAGTTTTCACTCCAAAACAGCTGATTTGTACACGTCGGTTTACCAGAGAATTGCTTGAGATTTTACTTTGACATGCGCGTAAAGCGCTAACATATCTGGTAAAGGGATATGGGTATCAATTCAGTCATGAGTGCTGACATAATTATGTTTCCATTTTTGTGTAGTATATATCTAGGTATACGAAAATACGTATATCGAAATGTTCTTCAAAAATAGATTTTTCAAGACACCCATCTGTATCCTTGTAAAATAGATACCGTACATATGTCAGATCTTTGTCTGACACTGCTTCTCCCCTTCTCAAGTTCTTTTGCTCTTGATTTGTTCTTTTCCCATGCATCGCCAACACCACCATTCTCTTCTCTAGTATTGTCATCTTGCCAACTGTAAGTTTGCTCCGCTCGTCAATCAACGTCCGGTTTTATTCAAAACGGTTGATCCGTCCATCATCACGATACTTATCTCCTTGTGGTGGACAGACCAACCCACCTTTGTCACCACCTCCTGTTGTTTTCATTTCACTGTTTTATCTGCCCACGCAACTGACCAAACGCCTCTTCGACACAATCTACCGTCGTCAATCCATCCTCTCAATCTTCTGTCATCAACTGACCAACCCCCATCGATGCCACCTTCCATCATCACCTACTGCGTCAGTAGAAAGAAGAAAAGGGGGCTGAAATTCTCTAATACATTCTGAGAACAACAATGACAGCAATGTGAATGGGACCGGAGGAACAATGTGGCGTGTCCTGCCATCAGTGTGTTGAGGATGTTATCTGTTTTGTAGAATACAATCACGTCTAACAAGGGCAATTGACCAACACTCAACATAAAATTGACAGAATGAAATGCAGAATCTCTTGGCAATTTCTCAATTGCTTCAAAACTCAGAGAGACAATGCTGTTGGTGGAGGGCGCCAGGAACGCCGCCGGCGCGTTGCATTTTCATCTTCCAAGCATTTGCTTTGCCTTCATGGACGATTGGTAGACGTAATCTTGATCAAGCCGCATTTCAAAGGTGCGGTCGAAAGGATTCACCTTGAGCACCATTTTCATTTACTTTGTTATCCAGGCGACTAGGTCAGTCATGAGATAGATCACGTCTGTGTTGAAGAGAGGAACAAAGAAAAAGGATGACTCCTTGTGTTGTCGCCGGTGACAAGTGCTGTCAATGAGAAAGAGGAGGAGGATTGTTGTCCCTGGGATTGGCCGTTGTTGTCTCAAACAAATTCAACGGTGAAATGTCAACAACAGAGGAGTAGGACACTCTTCTTCCTGGCAACAACGACTGAGTTTGAATGCGTTGTGTCAGAGAGGAGCTAACAAGTACCAGCTCATAAGGGGAGAAGGGGCCACCAGTCAGGAGTTGAAAGAGCAATGTACTATACGCGGAGGAGGAGTGGCAATGGAAGCAATGGAAGCTGCTGAAGCAATGGCAAAAGCAACGGCAGAAGCAAAGATGGCATCACTGGGGCGGCACAGGCAAGGCCAACAATTCTGGAAAGGGATACAAGTATTGCTACGACTACGACTACGGCTATGACTACGACTACGACTACGACTACGACTATGACTACGACTACGACTACGACTACGACTACGACTACGACTACGACTACGACTACG
>JALLOY010000624.1:0-11827 GCA_036939835.1 Thalassiosira delicatula
GACGCGTTCCAGTTCCAGGATCCCGACGTCAAACTGACCGGCGTGGAGGAGTACGCGAGGGGCGTGTCCAAAATATTCGATGGATCCACGTCGCGGGCCGAGATAATATCCAGCGTGGTGAACAGCACCGTTGAGGACACCATCACCGTAACATGGCGACTCTCGGGGCGGGTGAACATTGGTCCGGTGGGGTTGCCGATCAAACCCTACATTTGCTACACCGATTTCACGATCGACAGGGACAGCGGACTGATCGTGTTTCAGTAGGATCGATTCGACATTCCTGGGTGGGACATACTGCTGAGCCCGCTGTTCTCGTTTTTGATCGGGAAGGTGACCAAGGAGGCGGCGCCGGAGGTTGTGCCGAGGGTGGTGGACATGCCGGTGCTTTTGGGAGGGGACGGCAAGAAGGAAGGAGGGGGCATTTTCGGCGGATTGTTGCAGCAGTTCGGGCTGTGATCACGTGCGTGTTCGAGAATATTGGTCATTCTGTGTCGCAAAGCAAAGAAGATTGCATTCTCAAAGAGGAATTGACAAACGTTCAACGCAAATGAGGGAAGAATTTTGGCTGTTGGTTTCGATCCTGTGCATGATCTAACGAGTGATATTCAAATATCAGAGCAATATCAGAAGAAAGTGAGGCGGAGCATTACAATTCAACGAATACAGAAAGGCGACCAATTCAAAGCAAAAGCTTCAAAGGCTCACAACTCGGTGAAGGTGACGCTGTTACTTGGGCAACCGCCAAGTTCGATCGATGATGTAGTGAAATATCAAACAGTAAACCTAAATTAATATGACTCATCTTTGGCTTGGTACCTTATCGAAGTACCTTAGCCCCAAAGTAGGTGGGGTTAATGTACTCTGTGGTCCTCCATCCTAGCACCGCACCGTGATCGCATACGACTGCCTTTACCGTATGATGCCGTTCCCATTTGCCGTCAGGGAGGGCCATGGCCGGTCCACCACATGTATCTAGAGTCATTGTTTCCTGTAGAGAAACCGTTCAACTCTTCCCCTTGACAGCTGGCTCCTCCTTCTTGGCCACAATGGCACCTACCTCCTCCTCAGTCTGCTATTGATGGCTCGCTCCTCAACCTACTGCCCCAGAGCTGCAAAGGAGCCACCACCTGCCAAAAGATCAGGGAGCTACTGCCGCCACCACACTGCTATTGCCAAAAGGAAAGGGGGGGGGGGTGAAAACGAATGCCCCGTCGAAGAGCAGAAAGGAGGTCGCCGATCGAAAAAAGACGAGGGATCGTATTTTTGCGGCGTCAAAAAAAATCACCGGGCGTAGGATTGGACGAACGAGAAGGAGAGGATGCCTCCGCCAAAGGAGATCGTCGACGCGGCGGTCTCGCCGCCCTCCTCCCCCAGCACCGCCACGAGAGAGTGGTGGGCGCACGACCCGAAATCTGCGACGCTGTCGTCGCTGCTCGAGGTTTCGCCGTTTTCCAGATTGATGGAGGATATTGGCGCTCGAATCAATTCCGATTCGTTCTCCTTTATTTAAAATGTGAGTATGTCGAGGGATCCACAAACGTCGTCGTCGTCCGAATCGCACGTCACAGACCTCGCGCAGCCAACGCGCAGCACCAGGTCCCTCAATTTGACTTGCAGGGCAACTGCCGCGCTCCCGACGAGCGAGGGGGGCGAATAGAAGTCAGGTTTCCCCCGCCGCGGAGTCGCGTCTGGGTCCCCTCCGTCGAGGAGCGGAAGCGCGGACAATCTCGCCGTTGCCGCGTCGTCGCCATCCGTCGTCGCGCCGAACGGATCGCGGACATCCGCCGTCCCCCCGAACACGTGCAGGACCCCCGTCGACGGCGCCGCGACGGCTGCGTGGTATGACCGAGGTATCCGCGAGTCCGCGACGCGACTCCACGTCAGGTGTGAAGCCCCGTCGCCTCCCTCGCCCTCGTCGACGACGCGCGACAGGACGTGCACCGATGCAAGGGCGACGAGCCTCCTCCCTTCTTTGCCGCCGCCCTCGTTTTTGGAAAGGCCAACCCCCCCGGACACGACCGCCAGCGTAGCCCCGTTGCAACCGCCGAGCGTTGTCGTCGAGTGTCCGAATCGCGGCGACGGCGGCGCGCCGCGGACGTCGATCAGCCTCCCGACGATGGCGCGTGCCCCGTCCTCGTCGTTGGCGGAGAGGGCGAACAGGAACATGTCGTCAGTGGGCGAGTTCGGTCCCCCCGCGCGCCCTCCGAAGATCGCCGCCGCAGCGGGAGCGTTCGAATTTGCAACTGAGGTCGGGGCGAGAGGCAGGGCACACGCGGAGTGTCCCTCCCTTGGTCCGAGTCCATCCGTTGGTCGGATGCGGAACGTCCCCGCGTCGGTCTCCAGGAGGGTTGTTGTCTCATTCGATTCGATCATCGGCGATGTGATGGGGACGACCTCCCAGCGATCGGACCACGACCCATCCCGCCTTGCCAGTCGATACACGGCGTCGTGTCTCCTGCACGTGGTGGTCGTAGTGATTCCCTCGGGACCCGTCCCCTGCCCCCCGAACGCCAGGACATCCAGGTCGTTGTTATTCTGAACGCCATATTTCGATCCTTCTCCTCTCTCGTCCCTTCTCCTCCTCGGCAACGCCACCGCCGCCGCCTTCTGGTGGTGGACGGTGCATGCGAAAAGAACAAATATATATTTGAGAACGAAAGATCTCAGGGAGTGGAGAAGTGGTGTCAGACAAAGATGACACCTACGATACATAGTGTGGAGGAAGGTTGTTTGTGCGAGAACTTTTAATATCTTTGGCGATAGCCGGCAATTGACTGGCAATTGACTGGCAATTGACTGGCAATTGATTGGCAATTGATTTGGCGATAACCGGCAATTGATTTGGCGATAGCCGGAAATATTTGTTGGGATAGTCCACGATGTTTTGCGAGCTCTCGAAAAAACAAAAAGTCCAAACTCACCTACCTTCCTCGTACGTAGGTACGTAGATAGGTCAAATCCATGGTCTTGCCGGAATCCGAACAGATTCGAACATCACGAACACAAGGTCTGCGATCTTAGCGATCAGTTACTGGTACTCTAGAAACAACTACCGGAACTAGTATCGCTAATAACGTCCAAAAATGGTTGGCCGAGAAGATCGCACCGATGATATGCGTATCTTCAACAACCACCCGGTGACAGACGGCAAGAGCACCTGCTCATTATTTGGAACATAATCGGCTGACCGTATTTTTGGTGTAAAGGATGCGTCAATGAATGTTCAGCGGCTTCGAGTCTGTCCGCCACCCAAATGAAAACAAGATACTCCTACTCCTACATAGGAGTAAATCGGTCAATAAATCCGTCGTCCTAGACGGGTTTACTCTGATAATTATTCAAGCCACAACAAGAGAATCGCACTAGAGCGCCCTCATATTTGCCATTTTTGCTCTGTATGACAATGGTCGTAATGGGCGCCATCACCAGCGTGGCAGGAGCCACTTGAATGACCTTGGGGACACCATCACCATGACTACGGAAGGTCCTGACCCGAGCACACACATGAAGGTTAGTGATAATCTTTGCTGCCTCGCACGACCCTTGACCACCGTCAAAAATGAATAGAGCTGCAATGATTATAAAATCTTCGTTGTCTTCAGTGTCGCCTGTTTGAGCCGCGGCGTCGTCTTCACGGACTTGATGCTGGAGCTTGCAGCGTGACACAAGCCGGAGACAACCCTAAAAATTATGAGGAATTTTAATGCGACCATACTCTCTGAGCAGCTGTACTGTTGATGGACAGTGGGTCTGTGTTTCTTTGTAGTTGTTTAATCTGTTTTGTTGATGGCTAATTTTCCTTTCTTTTCTTTTACTCTTTCACCGTTACAGTACCAGCCCAGTAAAAAGATGAATTTCAGGGCCAATGAAAGGCAACTCTACGATATGCATGCAGAGTATACATGTGGATGACATTGCGTCACTGAAATGGGATTCATTCGCTCGTGCAGGAGCCTCTTCAGCCAAGGCAAGATCGACAGGTGTGATAAGATGATCAGCGCATGAGGTCGCTACTGAAAGAGCAATATATCGAAGCTTTCTGTTTTCGCGACGAAATTGTTTGTGGTAGGCATCTCGAATCCAAAAAGGGAACCAGATTTCGTCTGTGGCGAATGGTTGTTGGACACAACACGCGATCGAGACGTATTGAAAGTTGCCTGTGTTTCATTTGTGGCAGCATCATACAACACGCTGTATTACTACCTGTCTTGCTGGAACCATGAATGGCATTTACACAATTCCATCTAGGGAGCTGGTGGAGATGCCTAATGTGTCCTTGCAGGCGGCTTAACAGCATTGCGACACGTACAAATCATCTGTGTTCACTCTTTCTGCACATGAACAATGTTACGAGAGAGGATTGACAACCTGAGAGATTGTGTTTGAAACTGTAACTCCTGTGATGTAATTTTGATCAATGTTTGTCCCACCCAAAGTGGCATCACATTGGTCATTGTAGGCTGGGAGGAGGTGCCAGAATGACCATCCTTAATTTGGTGTGTTGAAGGGAGATGCGGTTCATGCGTGGAGTAATTTCCTTAGTCTGTATGCGCCTATCTGCGGTGCGGCCCCTCTCAGCGGAGGGTGGGTTGCAAATAAACTAAAATATATTCTGAGCCTGTACAGAACAGAGGACAGCAATCTACTTTAATGTTTCGGACACGTGCAAATACATTATCAGTATGGTAGGGACTCGCGAATGCGTTATATCTCAATAACCCGGTCCTGAGCTGGAATTGAGTTCACCACGTACGTGAAAGAGCCTTCTGCCACCCAGGCGAACCACACATCACCATGTTTTTCCGCCAATTTATGCATCTTATTAGCACCTCCACTCCTCGCGTTGGCATTTGACCTTGCCGCAATGGATGGTCAAACCCCCGCCGCTGACACAATCCCCAAGGGCAGGCCTCTGATACCCCCGGGACGCGTGGTCGGATTCAAGCGGTAAGTAGGTCGAGCTATCGCTGTCGGCTCAGCCGGCGCACTTGACTTTTGGCCATTGCAGAATACTTGGGGTCTTCTTACGCCCCCCGATTGCCGCCGCTGATGGAATTAGGCTTGCCGTGGGGTTGTCCATTAAGACCAATGGAAGATTAGGGTGTGTTGGTGCTGCCTCTGGGGGCAATGGAGCCGCTGTCGGTGCCATCGCGATCGTCCTCTCCGACGGCGGCGGTGCACCCTCTGTCGTAGGACATGTAGTACCCAGTTAATATTTTAGGACCCTAATTGCAATCTAACGTCACAGCCCCCTATCCTATACTATGGGCGACATCGCTGCCATTTGTTAAGCTCCAAAAAGCAGTCTTCTCGACACAAGAGGCTCTGCCCACTGCACTTCGAGGCAATTGAGGCTAATTTGTACAAATATACTAACTCCTATGCTATTCTACGTATATCCCCAGTTCATCCCGGCTCGATAGCGCTCAATGACGGCCATCTACGATACGGCCATGATGCTCCACAACCATCGGACCAATTCTCCTGACCAGGCCATTCACATGACCGTAAGGGCATCCCTGACAACATGTGGGGCTCCAACGGGGTGACAGGGGCAGTGGAAGTGTTCTATTTGGTGATTTTCCTATTTCGTGTCTATTTTTAGCTATTCGCAAATATGCTGCTTGCTGCGACCACTGCTGCTCGGTGACCACTGGCTCAGTCATCAAATCCAGGGAACCAAATTGACACCAGTGGGCTCCCCGACACTAACGCAACGTCTGATAGGGGCGGATGCGCTCATTCTTGACAATCTTTGCGTATACATGTTTTAAAACTAAGGTACAGACACGTACCCTCTTAGGGAACTAGTAAGAGATAAAGCTTTCAGCGTCATCCTCAAAACCTGTCGTGGGCATTCCTCTGTTGATTTCTCTCGTATGTCCGTCAGACACATGTTGTTAAGCTTCTCGTTGTTTTTCGGGTTTGCATCGTCGGAGCGCATTTTGTTCTGTCACATCATCATTTCATTTTAAGGAGGCCTCACCAATGATCGCTCACTTTTGTCCCGGCGCGCCAGCTCTCCTCGTCAATGACGCCGTATGGTGAGTTCCTCGTGATGTGGAATCTTGCGAGCCAGCCTCACTTGATGCTCCAACAAAGAAAAGGTGCAAGAATCAAGCAGAGTCCTACTCGGGTGAATATGAATATGAACCGGGGAGGACAGAGGAGCTGTGATTGTTGGTAGAAGAGCAGCAGTAAAAAAGCAAGAGCGATACATCGAATCAGCGGCGGATGAAGACTAAGTCAGTACAATGGCGAGATCGATATGATGGTGCCGTCGTCGATGATCTCCTTTTTAAACGAAGGCTCAACGGTTCAGTTGGTATTGTGTACGATATCATTCTCGGTATCGAATCGCGCCATCACCCGGAATATTCAACTGCTCGAAGATCCATTCACGCGCTCGAAAGAATCGGGGGGCGGATTTGGGGTGTCAAAATGAAGAGGATGATGCATGATGATGCTTGACAATGTGACAGCAATCGGCAGCATATTTAATAATGTAAACTTAGATGCTTATCCTACTTTACCTCTGATAAATCTGTCTTTTGCGAGCGCGCACGGGTCATTTCTTGGAATAAAGATTTGAACTTCAGGTACGATTTCTACGCCAGCTCTACGCCAGCGACAGGTTTTGACTGCGACGCTGAAAGCTGTATATTGTGCTACTCATACTATTCCTACCTAGGTGATTGAGTATGTGAGTGAGGGCACAGTGCGACTTTTGCGATTACCATGGTTCTTTTCAACGATAGGAATCAATACTTACTTACGAGGGAGGAAGTAGAAATTACTCCTACGCAGGAAAAGCATTCGCGGACAGGATTCGTTCAATTGTCTGATGTGGCACCTTGATGTGGTGCGTGTAGTATCCACGATACGATACCTATCTCAACTCTCAAAGCTTGTGGTTTCTGTTCCATTCCATTCCCCGTCGATCCAGACCAGCCATGCCAGGCAGGCAGGAGGTTTCCCTAGAGAGGTACGATACCTAGGTATGTACCCTTTTCGTTTGTTTATTGTCAGCTTCTTGAAATACCATCTGGTATGATACACCATACTCTTCGCTATTTTTGGTATCCCCAGCTGGTATCACGCCCACCCGGTCCATCCATCCAGCCCGCGATACGAATCACAATATGAAGAATCACAATTCTCTTCTCTGAAGAAGACCCGCTATCATATCACTCGTACCTACTCCTACCTGTATCACACCACCTTGAATGGTCGAAAGAAAACCATCTTGTTCTCCGCTCCGCCCGGGCGGCCGTGCCCTCCTTGGATTGACCCATCCTTAATCTGGCGGTACCTTTCTCTTCGAATAATCCTATATTATGGTACGAACCAAGAACCACTTGACCTTTGTTGATTCCTCACTCTCTCTTCGTTTCCGGGGGATACAACGATGTTACTTGGGTTGGTGGTCCTTATCCTGACCTAGGTACCGAGAAGCAAGGAAACAAAAACAATGAGTGAAGTGCATAGAAGAGACAACAAAATCTGTTGTGTGTCTGCGCTGTATGTGGCCGTTAGTAACATAAAGTTGGGAGCCGGTCTTCCACATGTCCATTCCTGTCCGGGTGAGAAATAGCAGGTGGTACCTCTTGGGGATCATGAATTACTCTATTTTCCAATAGAAATGGCTCTCTCACTTGGAAGTTCCCTGGAACTCAGTGTAAGACGACTGTGTATGATGTGATCTAAGAGTTCCTACGGTATCTAAATGCTAGCTCGTAGTTCCAAATGCGTACACCCTAGTTTAATTATTTAATGATCTAGTTGGTGTTACCCGCATTTAAGAGTATATGCAAAAGGGAAGGGTCATATAAAATCCCTTTCCTTGATGGTTAAAAATTGGTTTCAGTTGACAGAAGGAATCTATTAGACCATTGTCTTCTTGCATGATATTAATGACTGGGCCCGAATGATATTTGAATATTTCACACTCAGGCTCGTCATCATGATGAGGTGGAGTGCCCCGACAAGGCTTGTAAATAAGCCTGGTAAAGAGCGCTCTTGGCAGCATCTTCTGCGGACTGCACAGGAGCCGGGTTGGCGACAGCAGGCATTTTCTTTTCTTCGGGAATGTTCACTGTGGCTGCGAACACGCCAGTGGAATGAGTAGTCACAGCACCAATAGCAGCGGAAGAGTACTGTTGGCGACCCTGGTCCGAATTGGATCCTTGGGTGGCCGGTTGAACTGCAACCTGCGTGTGCTGGTTATTTGCTCGGTTGTTCATGCCCGCCGCTTCCATCGCGAGACGACTGTTCTCCATCAACGACGCCAGGGCAAAAGCCCTGTGCTGTTCCTGAAAGTGACGCGCTAGCGCCTGCATCGCTGTGGTCTCGGGGGTATCAGCTGGGTTGCCGTTAGCGACCGGCGCCGCCAGTTGATTCGGCTCCGTTGCCGCCGCGTGATTGGCGAGAAGTGTTGCCGCGTGATTGGCAACGGGTGCTGCCACGTGGTTGGCAACAGCCGCGACTGCTTTCAGGGGAGCCTTGGGGACCATGTTGTTCGAGCAGACAGAGCCGTTGTCGCTAGTGAGATCACTCTCCGTGACTGAGGACGTGGAGGCGGGCATCTTTTGGTAGCGGTGACTGATCATGGACGGGATGGCGTTCATCATGAATTTCTTCATCTGGCCTGATTTTCTCTTCTTGAAGGGCAGGCTCTTGTTGGAAGTGGCCCCGGCGGTCGATACCGTCACGGTGGACGAGTACGGGCGCTTCTCGCCGGAGGCGACCGAGAGCTTCGTCCCCATTGTGGACGCGGAAGAGACGCTCATCATATCGTCCATCATGCCGCCGCCCGCCGCAGACGGGATCCTCTTCGACTTCCTCGATTTCTGACACACCATGTTTCGGCACAGCCCTGGATCCTCCCGCTGGAACATCTCGTGGCAGAACGCCCCGGCGTCCGGCCCCCTCGAGATCTGGCGAAATCCCCATCGGTTTAGCTTGCGCGTGAAGCTGGGATACTTGTGCACGCCCGGGCTCTTGTTCTTGATCTGAATGCTTCCGTCCTTGCCCATGACGGTCGTCGTCTTGGCGTTGAGGCTGTTCGACCCCTCGGGAGCGAAGTACCGCGGAAGGACGCGCGTGGCGAACACATCGGGGCGAAGGACCACGAAGGATTTGCCGTGGGGGAGCCATGAGATGACGTCGCGCACAGTCGGGTCGGAAAGGAGGGCGTGCAGTCGCATGGGGAACACTTCCTTGGAAACATCGGCGGTCGCGGTAGCTTCTCCTCGTGAGGTGGCGNAGGTGGCGGGTACCTTGTCTGGAGAGGCGGTCTCGCGTCTTAGCGGCTCGCACCTCGGCGCCCGGTTCAAGGAATACGTCGTATCTTGAGGAGCGGATTGCGGTTGTTGCGGCGTAGGTGCAGGCGCGGCCGCTGGGATCATGCCTGCGTTGAAGGCCGCCACGCGTAGGGCCTCGAGGTGGTTCTCGCGCAGAGCGGCCATCTTCGTGCAGGGAGTGTTGTTGCCCCGGACGTCATCGTCGTCGCTAATAGTGTGCGTGGAGCCTCTTCGAGAGAAGGACTGGGCACTGGGAGCGTAGGATCCGGCGCTGGTCGTCAACGGCGGGGGAGGACTTGTGAGAGGAGACGATGACGACGAAGTCGACATCGACGCCGTTGAGGAAGCCGCTTGCTGATGGGTCCGCCCAACGAGTTGAGTGAGGGCCGTTGCCGCCTCGACGAGATGGAGCAATCCAGACATGGTTACGGGTCGTTGCTTTCGTCTTGAGGACAATTCGGTTGAATCAAAAGTGGGGGTCGGAGTGAAACAGAAGGGCTTGATCGATGCACCCAAGCAGTTGATCAATATAGGCAAGAAAGTGGAGTCTAAACACGTGTGTGGCTTTTTAAATTGTGGTTCAGGTTGCCACCGCCACAATATTGATTGATTTTGCGATGCTCGGCGCTTTGTCAGGAGGTTTTCAGGCTGGATGAAAATGAAACAGAAGACGTGATGTCTCTGCCCCTCCGCCTTCTTGCAGACGTAGCGCGAGCCGAGGGTCTTGTGGTCGAAAGCATGCGAGTGCGTTGCTGTCACATCATAGGTGGACCCTAGAAGCATAAAAATGGGTACAAGTATGATTCGGCCACTCCTTTTCAATACTTATTCCTACATTTGGATTTAAGTTGAAGGGCTGGAGATCGGAGATTCATTTTCTTTTGTCGTGCTGAGGGCACGCTAAGAGGTCAATGGTATCACTATTCCGAGAGGTAAACTACAACCCCAGGGAAAGTTTTTTTCTAATAAACCAATAGGACCAGCTTGAGCGCAGCGGAAGAAACAGCCTGAGATAATTAACCATCAGAATAGGCTCCAAGGCAAACCATTATGCATACATAGTGTTAACGCTTTACCCCGTTTGATGAAAGTCCCGGACATTCCGTACATCATAAAAAAATACCCACCGACCGAATTAGAAAACGCCTTCATCGAACAACCAAGATGGATCACATGCTACACGATACGGGCGGAGCCTGCCGGCCAGCAGACAACTCCGCAGAAGAGATGGTGTCGCTGCCTCCTGTTTTGATAACAGGTAGGCGACTTATCGGAGGTATGATAGAAAGTACTGTAGAAAACACGTAGAGTACAGTAATAGTGTATTGTCTGAGAGTTGGTGCCAAATTGTATGTTCCTCGGTTCATGCGTGAGAATTAAATTTGACACCACATTAGATACGATAGTCTGATCGTGACCGAATACCCTGCTGAAACCTCTTCAGGCTTACGTTTATGATATGACGATATTGAACCACGATCCAAATATTTATGGAATGATTGTGAGCATTGTGAAGTGATACAATGATACAAGGGACTGCACTTGAGAGGAATATACAACACGTCAGTAAATGTTTCGGATTGATCAGACATTAATCCATTCTAATTAGGTATTCCATGACCATCCTCTGACAAGTGCGCGAATGAGAAAGTATTGTGCGTCATTATGAGACGGTACTCAATACGTATCTCTTAGGCATTCCTCAACTACAAAGAATAGAAGGGGCATACGTGCCAGATTTGCCATCTGTCGCGAGATCTTTCTATCTTGCCCATGATGGAATTAATATAATAATAAATTTCCTACGATATTTGGAATTCCTAATTGAATTCTGACGTGTAGTAAGTTTTTGACGTGTTCAGTTCACGTACGAGCAATTCCTCAACTTGACGTAGGGCTTCGCATGACGTGTAGCTTTCTGAAGGGAATGAGAAAATCTGGCAATTTTAGCTTGATTGGGCCTTCGCCTGACCGGCTCTGAGGTGGCGGCTAGCTGGAATCCGCTCTGACGTGGAGTCTAGTCGAGGTGGGGGACAGACGACTAAGTGTATGTATCGTTCATCGCTCGGTCAACTTGTGATGCAATTTTTTATCTTTTCAGAATTAGAGCAAATTCAAATTTTCACAAAACTTCAAACACTTGAAATCATCAAACCTTACCCATAAATCCCGTTCCTACTTACTGGGAACTCAATATCAAGCATCATATACAGCATCAGTTGAACCAACCATTGGGCTGGTTGCAAGGCCTTCAATATTTGAGGGGGCTTCCCTGGCCTTCTGCAACTTTTCTACAGGCCTTTAGTACGAAAATTTGCTATATTTGGGGTTTCAAAGCGGGAGGTTTTGCGTCACTGATTCTTACCCATAACTACTGTACAAATTGTGGCTAATGAATGGTTGGAGATGGCCGTCTCTTCTTTTCCACTTTTGAAGAAGCACTATAAGTCCATGCTGATAGGTTGTTATCCTAGGTGACCCACTTTATGTCACGGTGCGAGCTCCTTTTGGGAACTATTTAG
>JALLOY010000628.1:0-18743 GCA_036939835.1 Thalassiosira delicatula
AGTCATATCTTTTGAAAATCAGAACGTTACCATTACCTACCTGTAAGACAGGCAGTCAAAATGGGCCTCCTGAGAGGCCCATTTCTGACTTAGCAAGAAAGCTGTTAATTTACCTAACTAGCACTATCTCTAACAAAATTACACTTCACGCATTAGACCCCTAGTACATCTCCCCCCAGCCCCTCTTCCACCACCACAGCTGCAGAACTTATTGTATTATCACGTCATTGCTCCTGCCTCCCTTCTGTCCTTGGTGGGAGTGGCTGACGTTGCTTGCCGCTGCAATGGCGCCATTCTTAGAGGGTCCAGACCATGTCAAAAATCACACCAAGTCACAAATCAAAAAATTAAACTCCATACAAAGTGTGACTGTGACCACTAAAACTATGGTGACCCGGCCAGATAAGGGGACCTCTAATTTGACCATGGTGAGCAACGCCTCCCCCCTACTCCTATTTCCCAGTGATTAGTTCACCTTGTCACCATGGTAAATACAAAAAAGGGAGATTGTCACACCATAACAAATACCTGGGGTTATGGCATGAACATCTCTGATTTTTGAGTTGCCTTGGTGACAAGTATGTATCTCTGTACAGAGCGGTTCATTCTTATTGTTGATAAGGTTCAGGATCAGGTCCCTCACAAGAGATATGATCACAGCCACCAACAATGGACTTTTGGTTGTGGCATCTTAGATGACTGCCAGATATTAAGCCAATATCTCTTGGGATAGTTACGCTTTGATAGGATTTTTAATATATTTTTTGGTCCACTTGTTTATTGATTTGTATGAGAGAGCAGGTTTGTTGTCATTGTAGATGGGGATTTGTTCAATCACAGTGGCATGAAGCCGTTTGATTGATTGTTGTGTCCACACGTCATTGTTGATGGGGTTCAGGATCGGGTCTCCCTTGCAAGAGATTTGCTCGCGGCCATCAATAATGGACTTTTGGTTTGTCGTGGCAACTTGGCTATCCTTTGTTGCCCATGTTGATTTCAACAGGATCAGGAGCCATTGTCTTTTTTGACTGTCATCGATGATGGGCTTTGTTTAGTATCATCTCTGACTGCCACCAGTGATGGGCTTTTGTTCCCTTGTAAAAAAGAATCACATGCTCATTCCTGAACGCAGGTAGGTGTTTGTTTTTGTCACTGCCGTCGTTGTTCAAGATGAACATAGTTGAGGCAGGTGACCGTGGCTTTGACACCATTTTGCCAACAAGGAGGAGACAAAACAGGTTCAATCACCAACATGGGGTCATCAGGGGCGCAAACATATAACGGTCTTGAGGACTTGGTGCATGACATGCAGCTTACCACCTCGATATCACTCCCTGTCATCATTGATGCACAGAAATGCGGGCAAGATGATGACCTCTTATTGCTGCAGCCTTGGGGGTTGAGGGGAACCGTCCATTATGATGAATTTTGTGACGACTTGTCCCTATTGTTGCCATTGTCAATGACAGGCAATTGCAGGAGAAGGACAAGCATCTACAGCCACCTTGATGGACCTGGCTCTAAAAACAAACGGGTTCCACACAAAGACGCAACCTTTTTTGACACTCTTAGGTCCCAGATGGGTGACCTACCATGTTGACCTTGTTTTGAGTTGTCCTCGATACTTAGATATAAAACTTAGATGAAAACACAAGAGGATAATTGACTGCTCATCGCAGTTGTTTTGGGGCGCCACTGCACTGCCGTTGCCGCCTGTTGTGATGATCTTGGAAGCAATGGCCCGGCGCTCATCCCTGTTCTTGCTGCCGTTGTTTGCTGACGATCGTGGGGACAATGGAAAGCATTGTGGCGGCCACCTTGATGCACTCCACTGACAACAAATACAAAGTCTTTGGTAAATATACAGACAATACCTTGGGTGCCAACAGAGCCATCTGTTTTTGTCGTGCGCCCTTTGATGGGCGCCCGTCAATACTATCTACAATTGAAACAATTGTGGTGGTGATAGCTTAAATGCAAACAAACAATCTTGATGTTTGTGACTGCTGTCATGGCCTCCTGTGTCATCATTGAAGGACGACACTGGGCAAAGATTAGCGGAGGATTGACCACTGGTTCCTGCAGGCAATGCTGTGATGGATGTGGGGCCGCCACATACTCGTCCGCTAATGGTGCGGGCGTAGATGCTGTTGCGGTTGTTATCTCAAGCCGTGATCATCCCCCGGCGTGTTGCCAGGGGTGGTGAGTCCCTGGAGTACAAGGAACTGACGGCAATTTTGAGGGGGTGTCGTGACATATCACAATGGAATTGTGCGCGCAGCTGAAAACAAGGAACTTAGCTAATTTACGCGGCATTTATTGGTGTTGCGGAGGCGCTGGGGCGCTCTCCATTGTTGCTGGTGTCTTCGGAGACACCAGCAGAAGAGACTTAAAGGTCTGGTAAAATGAGAAAATAGGGTTGATACTCCAAGTAAGCGGAAATCTCATGGTCGATAGCAATAATTTGCTCATCTTAAATATCATGGTCTAGCGGTTGAGACAAGGATCTATATGTAACATTAAGCTCTGTCCATTAAATCACTGATATCCATCAGTAGAACAACGGACAGATAAGGACATGCGGAGTCATCTTATGTACGTACTTAAGTAGTAAGTACCCGCACGTACCTGTATTCTCACGCCGGCGGGTTTTCAATAAATGTCGCCTTCTTGTGGTTTGCTGGACATACCATACGGTACTAAGAACAACGTCAGGTGCAGCTGTATTTGGGAGAGAGATATTGTTCAACATTCCCCTTCTCACGGACTGGACTGAAACTATAAGGCGTAGACAGTTATTGGTAGATCAAAACAACATTAAGGAAAACAAGTACAAAATAGATTTCAATTATGCCGTTGGACAGAATGTCCTACTTACTAAAGATGGTATCATCCGCAAAGGAATATAACTATATAAGAATGATGGACCCTGCAATAACGCAAGTCTACACTAACAGCACAGTCATAATTAAACGAAAAACGCTAACAGAAAGAATGAACATAGGGAGACTTTTACCATATTTTGAGCAAGCAGTGCAATCTATGGTAGAATAATAATATCAAATTAACAAGCAAAGCTTTTCAAACAAACAAACAAAAATTGTTTCAATCCCAATTTGGATCTCATTTTACAGATACATACATATACTACATACTCGTTCATCAAAATACTTATGCTATTTGGAAGAATGCTGCACCAACACAATTACCGAGTTGCGTTATCATACCCAAAGCGGTATTTGCCTGTCTCATAGGACTTTTTTAACCCATGCAGTGTATTTTCTTTGAGACAATTAATTCATTAACCGCATGTTAAACCCTGATGTGACTGGGGGGATAGTGTCATAAGCAGGGTCCGTATATGTGTGATTCCTTTGCAATTGGGACTAACGAGTCCCACAGATGTTGGACAGAGTGTCTACACATGACGGGGGAATATATCTTTGGTGGTCAATGGACCTGAGTTGGAGGTGAGGCACAGATTAAGTATGGATATAACCTGTTCCAATTCCAATGTGCACACTACCGGATAAGACTACATGTGGCTAGCAAGCAACGTGGTACCCAAGCCACGACAGCCGTTCCATAAGATTTTCTCATCAGCACAGTCAGAGCATGTGTACCAATCATATACAGTTTAAAACTAATTATAATTTTCATATCAAGACTTTACCATCAATCTAAGCTCTCAAGCTTTGTTGTTTCTACTCCCCTTCCAAACTCTCAGGTGCTTAGGATAGTAGTGATGTGATATGATCATGATTAGTTGTTGTATACAGTAGCTATGATCAGTTAAGAACAATGGTTATGATCAGTCATGCATAAAAATCACTGTTTGGTATCTGACAATTTATACCGGGAAGACACTATCTACTATTTAGAATACTCAAAAGAGCAAAGTTTGCTGAACAAACTTGGCGAGTTGTAAAGATTGCTGAATAAACTTGCCTGGTCAAAAGGTTTACACAGTAGATTCTAAATTATGTGTTTCAGTATGTAAGTACACTGAACAGTCTTATATTAGTACATATGGAAGTACTCAGATCTGACAATCATGGTCACGCAAACCAACCGCAGATCGCATTTTCAACGTAGCTTGTACGTAGAAGGTAGATGTTGTACCAAATCTTTCATAGGCCCACGAACTTCAGAGAAGAAATAAATATTTGCATGTGGTAAAAAATAGTATTTTATGTATTTTTGTGGTTTGAAAGTTGTCTGTTGTGTCTAGTGGGCACAACTGCTTTTTTGGAAGGTCCAAACTATGCAGGGATAGCAGATATTGTACGATAATATCCTTCCTCAAAACTACAACCACTCTTGCACCCTCCCAACAGCACGGGATCTGACCCTGGTTTTGCCTCTGCAGACCCAACTCTTCTGTACCTCCCTTATGCCCGCCTCCTCAGGCCCGAATTGCGCGTCCAGGTTGTCAATGACGCTACAATTTGACTGCTGTTGCGCCGCCCCTGCTGGTGGATGGCGCTCGTGAACATGATTTTATGAACACACACCTCTCACGCGCTTTTGCAACAACGATATGAGCGTGGTTGCTCTCTTGTCTGTCCTCTTCACCACGTGCCTTCTTGACACTGACAAATAGCTTTTTGTGTCAACGTCAAAAAGATTTGCAGCAAGCCAAATTCTTTTTTGACAATGTGGATTTCACGGTTCATTGGGCAGACGTGACAGACCTTATTGCCGGGTACAGGGATAGATCCCAAAATCAACATCCAGAGATTTTTGACTTGCTGACTGGCTTGGCGGTTGGGTGGTTGGGCGTTTTGTAGCAGCAATGGCCTGGTGTGGTTGCTGCTTTTGTGGACTCCTCTGGCCGTGATGGCACCAAGGTCTCTTTAGGGAGTGAAAAGGTGCAACACCTTAAATTAGGAGAATTAAAATGTTTAGTTCATCCAAAGATTTATCTTTGTCAATGTTGTTTACACGGCGACAATTTTTCTCCTCTGATGGCTAACAATGCGACCCTGATATTCTTGGGGCTTCGCTTTCTTTTGTTAGACCGCATCACAAGCAGCCGTAAACACAATTGCTCCACTTGTATAATGAATACTGAACCAAAGATTAAAATATGTATTAAATTAATGTGATTGGAAACTGACGTACTTTGTTTGTGGTTACATTGTTGATCAGCCCCTTTGTGTCACTCAAATGATAATTCTAAGAAATATATTTTGCTTCAATTGATGCTATTCATGGGAATTGTGTTGATATTTTCATGTTTAACACAGTGCTGATATCCTTGGCTCAGTGCCATACCATAGGTAGGTACTACTGTAAGATGAGAACTCTAACATGAACATGACCAACATGCAGCACAATACAATGATTTGATCTACCAATTAAAGTAACTGAAAATATGAGAATCATTTGGTAAATGCCCAATAGTTCAATATTAAAATACTTTGCATGGATTAATCAAGGAGGTGTCAACAATACCTCTCCTGACGCAGGGAGAAATCACAGCAGAGGGGTGATCTTGTTGTCACATCCTCCTCATCCTTCTCCTCCTCATCCTTCTCTGTCTCTGGTGTCCCCTCTCCTCCCCACTAGAAGGATCCCTCTCCCTGCCCATCCTGGGCCATGCTCTTGATCCTTGCTCCGTTATTGTCCAATCTGGAGGATCGAAAAAAATCACCGTGAAAAGAGCCTGCTGTATTGAAAGAAGGAATAGAGGCGATAGCAAATACAATGATGCCCTTTTCTCCTTTGTCCTCTTGAAGACAATACTCGTCATCATCATGCCTGCCCTGTGACACTAGCTCCACGCAATGCCGTCTGCAAACACATCGCCAATGGATTGCCCTCTTGAGAATATTGTTGTTGTCGCCGACCCTCACGCCCCCTCACTTGCTCGCCGGGGTTGCAAGCAGATAATTATGCATTGCACTGACCTTAAGCCGTGCCTCCAGCTTCCTCATTACCTTGAGCCTTGCGCCTGATCCCATCCAAAAGTATTTTGGCGTTCAGACCCCGGGTGTGGTCCTTGAGCCTGGTGTTCACGTTGCTCTTCTACAGGCATATAATGAGCTCCTCCTTGTCCTTATTGACGTCCCATGTGCCACGCCAATGGGTTGCTGCAAGGCTGCCACAAGGACCTGCTGTTTCAGCTGGTCAAGCTGGTCCTCAAGGGCTTGTTCTTGCTTTGTCTCCTTGGCAACGGTCAGTCTTTGTGTGTCAAAATAGATGCCTGATAGATAGGGGCAAACACCTGATTGTCTGGAAAACAAGAGCAAATGTCACCCCATCAGCATATATAATGGGTATAACCAAGGCCAAATACAGTTTTCTCACTGGATTAAGACAAGAGGAGCTGTTCAATTTAAAGAGAAAATTCAAAATGAACGTTCACCCCCCCCCTCCTAGCACCTTACAAGCCAATTACTGGCGTGTTGCAATGGCCCGGCTCCATCACAATAAAGGATGGGGGCAGGCCAGATGTATTGAGAGCAGACCATATATTCAAAGAGATACAGAGGGAGAAAGTTTGACCATAGGATTGCCTTTTGTAATGAACAATGATAACATTTTACTAGAAAACTACTATGGGACAAAAATATAATATTGTGGGACAGATAATGTGGTCAGTTCTGGTATGTAGGTGTGTGATCTAGATTGACAATCCATCAGGTAGTGAAAAACACAAAAATACTGAAAGCCACAATTTTTGGCCTTGAGAGGACTAGTCTTTACAACCGGCCAAGTTGCTCTTGCTCATGCTCTATCCATGCGTTGTCACCAGGATTCTACACCCGGCTACTTTTTGAGTCAGGTGCATATTCTGAGACTCGCAGTACCCGGGCATCTCGTAGGTCGGGGGATGTCAGGTATGTTTAGACTCGTTTTGGCTCAAAATCCCAGATGTCAGGTCTACGGGTATCGGGTGTTTTTAGCAACAGACGTGGGGTAGGACATGGTACAGCTATCGCTTGGACCTTGCTGATTGGTGATCGGTGCTGTCGTACCATGGAGTTCTTTTTGCTCCATATCGGTTCACACGTGAAGACACCTAGACCCAATGTGCGATCCAAAATGTCAGGTATCAGGTCTGTGGGTATTACCCGACACAACAAAATAGGCGGGTGGCGGGTAATACCCAGCAAATGGTCTAAAAAGTTGGGTGTCGGGTGTGGGGTATAAACTGGGTACAGAACCCTGGTCGTCACCATTAGTATCATCGACATCAAATCTTGGAGGATGTTCCTCAGCTTGTGGGGCAAACCACTCCTCTCAGTGTGTGCTTGGGTATGTCAAATATCAATGAGACACAGTTATGTTCTTGTAGGTCGTGGTCAGATGGATAGTCTGTGGACATTGGACATATGAGGTATACCGTTGATGAAGGCTAGTGGGATGATGCGGATGTGGTTACCAGATGTGGTAATGGTTTGGGTGTCCCCTAGAGCAATAGCTCTGTCATCGACAGTAGGTCTTCTGCCTGTAATCTGAATCATAGAATTTAATGCTTGTGTAGATCTTGTATAATTGACATAGTCATTAAATATGAGTATAATGCGCTCCCTGTACAGTGTATTTACAACCAATGAAAGGAACCAATCCTCAATCTATCCAGTACTAGTATGTCAAAGCCAATATCATCGTCATGTCTTGGTGGTTCTTGATATTCCATGAAGGACATGACATTTCCCCTTATGCTGACGTTTGCTCTGTTGTCCACCATCGATAATCAATGATGATGATCTTCAGGTTCTTTGTCAGGATCACCACTACTTATTGTCCTCTTTGTCATTAAATGCTCTGGTTAATTTCCCCTCCCTGTCATTGTTTGCTTGTCCCTTCCCATCATTGTGGGCTCTTGTTAATTCTGTAATATTGACCTGATAACTAGACTTGCAAAAACAGTCTAGTGTCTTGTTGACAACCATCTTCTTTGTACCCCAATGTGCACCAGTACCACTCAGATCCTCCCTGTTCTTCTCATTCTCATGCATTGTAGGTGGCCGTCTGCCTTGAGACTTGGGAAGTTTCAAAGGTTTAGATAGGAGACAGAAGATGCATTTGTCTGGCAAATCAGTGTCACAGGCAGTGGGAGGTTTAGTGGCAAGGATGATTGACTCTGCTTGATGAACCTGGTAGTGCTTGTTGTGGTGGACATCCACATCCGGCAGGATGGAGTTCTTGACGTCTGTGTAGTTTTCCCAGAGGGTACTTGATTGGGGTGCAGAAGGCAAATCAGGGGTTGTGGGGACATTGGGCAAGGCAAGTGATGCAGTGGGCTGTACGTCCTGTGATGGGTTGGACCCAGACGGGGGATGAGACTTCAGAATAATATCATTGTCTACTTGTGAATTCTCATTCACAGGTCCAGACATCTGGAAAAGGTTGATGTTGGACGTGATGCTCTCAAACTCAGGTGTGCCTTGGACAAAGTTCTTGAAGTGTACTTACAAGTTGCGTCTCCTCTGACATGCGGTTTGATGACGTGACAATGGCGTTGTAATCACAAACCTTATTGAAGAAGGCAAGTATGAACTGGGAGAATGGCTTTGTCCAAACCTCTGGAATATGACTGTTGACAGTGTTGCTGTACGCAGAGGGTCACGTCCATATGCAGGGGAACCGGAGAAGGAGGGTCTCAGAAGGGGCGGGGGTAATGGCAACTGTAACACCTAGGATGTCTGCAAAGTTGTAGGGGAGACATCAGAGCAAGGAGAAAGGGCAAAGAAGGAGACGGCAAATGGGCAAATCACGGGGGTCGTCTCCGGCAACGAGGATTTGTTGTGCTGCTCCAAGGATGACAAGGGCCGTGGCTTACTGACAACACAGATGACAACCGCGGCAGTGGAGATATGGATCTATGGTTACACAGAGGACAACCACGGCCGTAGAGATACAGGATCTACGGTCACAATGTGGTCAACAGCAGGCAAACCAATTGTCCCAGCAACCGTGGTATGGGAAACTCACGCGGAGAATCCAAACAACAAATAGCCATCTGATTTATTTTAGGCTTGATCAAACAACAAGTGAATACCCCCTTGCAAATCATTGATACGCCATTGTTGGTGAGAAGATTGGCCATCGCCGTCAATGAAGAATCTTTTGTTGTTGTGGGGGAGGTCGCATGGCAGTGTAGCAATGAAACGACAAGGATAAATGGCTGGACGTTTCAAATTCAAAACGCGCAATATTTACTGTAGATGACGCAAGATGGCCAATGTGCTACCGTTTATGAAGTGGTAGATGTATCATACTTACTTAGATGTTGCATGAAAAGATCTATGGTGTTAAAGATCCAAAATATAGCAGGCAGACGCCGTGTCATTTTTGAGGCAATTGGGCCCAAAACCGGATTGCCAATTCGGGACACAAAAATGTGGATGTGACTGCTCGCATGCACACCTCATACTTATATTCACCTCTGATCTACTCAGTTAGTAATATCACCTTGTCATTTGATGCATACAATGCCTTCTTATAAATGTCCACCATTGAGCTCAATGATGTGGAGTAAGCTGCCTTGACCATCTACGTCTCCTTGGCATCCACCAGCGCCTCCACGTTCACCAGCTCCCTCTCCCATTGTGTGGCCCCCTCTGCGGCCACGACGAGGATGACTTTGGCTTCATCCGGCACCAAGGACAATGTGGCCCCAACCTCCTCCTTGGCTTGGAGCGCAACAGCCTTGCTCAGGGTGGCCTCACATTGCATCTTTAGCAACAATAAATGCTCACCGATCTGGTTACTGTCAACAGTCAACAATATAGCCTGTTGCAGAGGATGATACGTCAATGCTTTTGCAATTCTTCTTCAGTCTCTTGCCAGAGGTCTTGGCCGACAGGGCAGGCTTCAACTTGGTGCTACCTAGCTACGCCTTCAGGCCGTCTGACACATTACAAACCTGTCTCTCCCAGATTACTTGGGACAGGATCTGGTCCTTGACCCACCACTGCCTCAGAATGGGAGGGCTGTACCATGGCAACAGGTAGTCGCATCCTCCGTCTTCAAAGTGTCTGTTCTGGTAAATCCCGTCCAGCTCCTTGAAGATCGCCTCCTCCTCCCATTCCACTATCTCTCGCTCACTCTCGTCTAGCGGCCTCTGATCCGGGCAGGCTCGGGGTGCTTGTACTTACTTCACTGTTGTAGTTGTAAGACTTCCTGATGTTGAATAGACGTTGGAAAGCTTGTGAGATAGATTAATTCAATTAGGAACTAGTGCATCTCTGAGATATATTTGTTGACGCCAATTTTTTGGCCGAAAACATCTCTCCCTGCAAAAACGTCGGTCACCAACAACCACCTCTGTTCTTAGAAAGATGCGAACCATTTAAATACCTACAGAGGGCAGAGATCTAAGAATGAGGAGCTGCAAGGTTGGGTGGGGTGGTTGTGTTATCCCTGTACCTTATATCTATGTAGAACAGGTTGCTCTTGGTCTTGTGTTGGGTCTTTTTTTCGGACCCGCCATTTTTGTCGACGATGGGCGGACAGACTTGCGAGGTTGAAGATATCTTATTTCTGAAAGGTTATCCCGCTAAAAAAGAGGGCCCCATCCAGCGAGCCTCCTAGATACGATACCAGGACTTGATCGGCGCGACATGGTCTTACAATATCCAATTTTGTTCTTTTCACCATGAAGTCTGCCATCATCGCCACCCTCATCGGCTCCGCCGCCGCTTTCGCCCCTGCCCCTGTGGCCAAGACCACCTCGGCCATCAACGCCTTCGAGGACGAGCTTGGCGCCCAGCCCCCGCTCGGATTCTTCGACCCCTTCGGCATGCTTTCCGGGGATGTCTCCCAGGAACGTTTCGACCGCCTTCGTTACGTCGAGATCAAGCACGGACGCATCTGTCAGCTTGCATTCCTCGGACAGATTGTCACCCGCGGAGGACTTCACCTTCCCGGAGATATCGATTACTCCGGAGACTCCTTCGACTCCTTCCCCAACGGTGTCGCCGCCCTCATCGGACCTGACTCCATCCCCACCGCGGGATTTGTCCAGATCGTCGCCTTCATTGGCTGGTTGGAGTGCGCCTTCATGCGTGATGTTGAGGGAACCGGAAATGAGCACGTCGGTGACTTCCGTAACGGATACATTGACTTCGGCTGGGATGACTTCGACGAGGAGACCAAGCTCTCCAAGCGTGCCATCGAGCTCAACAACGGCCGTGCTGCCATGATGGGCATCCTTGGACTTATGGTCCACGAGGAGATTGTCCCCCTTGGATACGACGCGGATCTTCCCATCATTGGACACCTTGTCTAAATTTGCCAATCACAAAAGCAGCTGTGATTTAATTCCAGGTCCCGGGGTGAAGTGCCAATGACCAAGTGCTGGGAATTGTCTTGCTTTACCATGATGGATCTGATGGTGAGAGATTTGCTCCTCTTGCAGTTGAAAGATAGATCGGTAGTAAAATAGTGCTGATATCCTTTTGCAATCTTTTGGTAGAATTCTTTAGCAATTTAGCAACCATGCATCCTTCCTTGACTTCCTTGTTTCCATTTTGCTTTTGACAATCTTTTATGATACCCATTGTACAGGTGCCATACAGGGATTGTACAATTGCAGCCATGACAGATAGTCTGAAGTGCCAGAATGATGGTAATTGTACATGGTTGGGGCGCTGATCCCTAAGGTAATCAAATGATGTTTGAAATGATTGAGAACTGTTTATCAAGCGAAAGTTAACCATCAGAGAACCAACAGCGAGTGCCTGACAGTGAGAGATGGGTACGATACTGTGAAATCTACTAGTTCTCTTCCAATAAATCTTCCAAGCATAACTTTGATAAACATGGACTGTTTTGGAAGTTGTGGATTGCCTTCAAAAGAATTATAAAACATAAGTAGATCTGTGCAACTCGTAGGTCCACTCAACTGCCTAGGAGGATCACAACGTTAAGTCAAAGCGGTTTGCAGCGTTCAGAGTTGCGGTAGTAGTCAGAGATGACGATGCCTAGCTCTTCGAGTCTTGCCATAAATATTGAGAAACATTATCATACTTGACATGCAATCATTCGCTGAGACGTTTGTAGCCACGCAGTTGGCCAGATGGGACACCCTTGAAATCAAACCACAAATCTTGATCTGTTGGTAACATATGTAGCGTGTGAAAACAAGCAAGGTGGAATAAGCTTTGCACTAGTGTTCTATCCCCCTATGCATGGTTTGGCGTACTTGGAACACATGACAGTATTGCATAGTCAAGATTCAATTTTTGTTTTAGTAGTTTTGTTAAACAGTCTCAAATAATGCACTTTGCATGCAAATTTGGACAGGTTGCATCTCTGTTTTTGAGTTTGGCGGGCTCCAGCACTTGGTAATCCTCCAGTTTTTCTCAAACGATGTTCACAATTGTGACATCAAATAGACATTCATTGACGAGTGTCAGCATTGGCAGACGCTTAGAAGTGGGGAGGGAGCAGGTTGTCAACATTTCCGAGCTTCTCGTGGACCATAAGTCCGAGGATGCCCATCTGCGCCGCACGTCCCTGGTTCAGCTCGATGGCACGCTTTCTCATCTTGGCATCATCGCTCAACTTGTCCCATCCGAAGTCAAGGGCTCCGTTGCGGAAGTCTCCCTTGAACTCCGCCGGGCTGTCTCCGAGGGCGTTCTGGTTGGTTCCCCAGGGACCGAGGAACTGATCCTGGTTGGCGGCCTCCATCATCGTCCAAGTGGCAATCATCTGGGCCCAGACCATGCCAGGGATGGCGTCCAAGGCGGCGAATCCAGAGGGGATGTCCTCGGCTCCAGGGAAACGAACTCCAGCGTAGGTGACGAGGTATCCGACGACGGCGAGCATAGAAACACGGCCGTGCTTGAGCTCAACCCAGCGGAGGCGGTCGAACTCGTCCTGGTCAGCGTCAGCGACGAGGCCGAGGGGATCCCAGAATCCGAGGGGCATCTGGGCGCCGAGCTCCTTGGAGAAATCGGCGGCGAGGGCCGTCTTGGAGGTTTGGGCGACGGGGGAGGGCGCGAACGCGGCGGCAGAGCCGGCGAGGGCAGCGAGGACGGCGAGCTTCATCATGATGTTTGGTGGGTATTGAAAAAGAAGAATAAAAGATATTATGTGAAGACTTGAAAAGGTTGTGGTTTCCTTTTTGTTTTGTTTCGTCGGCTCGCTCGTCGGCATTTTTTCGTTTCGTCGTCGTATCTTACCGTATCGTACCTACATAGAAGTACCCACATAAGTACCTACGTACTTACGGTAGATACTTTGTAATGGCGCAAAGATCTTGGCGGGTTGAGGCTGAGGGCTGACGTGGTGATATCTTGCTTGAACTTTTTTTCATATTTTTTCAGTGGAAAAATATTTTGTTGTGAAGCAAGCGACCCAGTTGAAGTTGGTAAGTAGAAGTAGTACGGTAGGAGTATCGTGCCTATCTACGACTACGATACGATACACGCCAGATGTTCGGCCGACACACGCCGTCGTCGCGGACCGTAGATTTATTTTATGCGTGGTCTCACAATTCACTCTTTTTGTTCCTAACACTTCCCAATTTCAATCATGATGAAACTTGCCGCCTTCGCCGCCCTTATGGGATCTGCCGCCGCCTTCGCCCCCGCCCAAACCGGCAAGGCCACCACCGCCCTCGCCGCCTTTGAGTCCGAGCTCGGCGCCCAGCCCCCCCTCGGCTTCTTCGACCCCCTCGGCATGCTCGACGACGCCGACCAGGACCGTTTCGACCGCCTCCGTTACGTCGAGATCAAGCACGGCCGCATCTGTCAGCTCGCCTTCCTTGGACAAATCGTCACCCGTAACGGCATCCACCTCTCCGGAGACATCGACTACTCCGGAGACTCCTTCGACTCCTTCCCCAACGGCTGGGCCGCCATCAACGGACCGGACGCCATCCCCCAGGAGGGTCTCTTCCAGATCGTTGCCTTCGTTGGTGCCCTCGAGCTTGGCGTCATGAAGGACTCTGCCAACGGTGCCGAGCCTGGTGACTTCGTCGGTGACTTCCGCAACGGAGCCCTCGACTTCGGATGGGACACCTTCGACGAGGAGACCCAGCTCTCCAAGCGTGCCATTGAGTTGAACAACGGCCGCGCCGCCATGATGGGCATCCTTGGGCTTATGGTCCACGAGCAGCTCGGAGGAGACCTCCCCATTGTTGGCGCCATGTAAGCATCTGTCCCGTTGTCGCCACTGCTATTGACGCAACGCAAACCGTCAGTCAGTCACACAGGGCAGGGAGGGATTTGAATGGAAGAGGCCGGTTCGAAATCAGACTAGACGAGGTAAACCAAGTGCTGGATTCGTCTGGACGCTTTTTGAACTGAGACCGGAGATGCAGTTGAAACAAAGTAGATTGATAATCATCAGTTTGTTCACCTATTAACCAAAAATATTGCATCTCAATTTAAATTTTGATTACACTTATCATGAATTAGCATATTTGCATTACTTATGTGTATCTGATAGAATTATCTGATGCTGTATTCATATAACTTCTTCAGGTTACAATGGAAGTGGACTGCAGCTCTGACTAACGAGATGGAGAACTATATTGTATTACATTTTGTGATGTTGGAGCAAATGTTTGAACCTAAGTAATAATCCTGCAACATTTCATCATAACAATCCCTAATCTCTTATGATATCCCTCGAGTTCTCTGACGTATCTTTTACATCTGTTCACGTGCCTCCACATATATTATCCTGGCATTGTTTGAAAGCTCGACTGAGGATGTCCCTAAAAGCAATGGGTCCAAACCAAACACTTGGTTATTGTGATAATAGAGTAGTTACGAGGAATGCACCACACCCTCCATACCCTTGGCCCATCCTGATATGCCTCCCCGTAGTGTAAAAGTCTTGCCCGTGCATTCGTCCCTCCTTGCGTTCACCTCAACTAGTGCTCATTTTGTGCACATGCTTGCCATTGGTCCATCCTCCCACCATGCCACCCACTCTGCCTTGGTATCCTTGGTTATTGTTCATGCGCTGCATAACTGTCGTCCTTTTTGTTATCAATAGCTGTCATTCTGACTCTTGTTCTTTATTCCAGACAAACAGCATACCTGGGTAAGGACACTGTCAATTGCTCTACCTACCTCTTCCTCACCTGCATCAATTCCCACCATAGAACTATTGTACGGTGCCCAGTGCACCAAAACCAATGGCCCGTATCAATAATCATTACACACTGTCACTCGCTCTACCTACCTCTTCCTCACCCATATCAATTCCCACCATAGAACCATCGTACGCTGCCCCGTACACCAAAACCCGTACGCCCGTATCAACAACCATTGCACGTAAAATCTTACTTCCTCATTATCCAATATCAAAATTATAGTGAATACAATAGGTATGGGAATTAGTGTGGTTAAGGTCTCTATTGAACTCTATTATTTGCTCTCCAAGATGAGATGCATAAAAAAGAGATATAATATTACAAAACTTTATCATACTGCATTGCCTCCTCTTTTTGATTAACAGTTCACATCATTAGTGCCTCCTTTGCTCCCAAAGTAAAAGAGGGCTTCTGTGCTTTCTATTTAATTTATGTTGCGCTTTATGAGCACAGTTCAATATTATTACATAAAAGTCTTTCATTTGTGCAGTTTCATGTTGTGCAACATTTGGTCGTATTTCAATCTCAATCTTCTCCATGGTGGCAGGAGATGGGCAATATCAATATGGATATGATCTATAGTTGCCGCAGAGTTTTTGATGTAGGGCGTTGGCAACGCAGAAGATTTGCCTGCCATTAAGTTGATGGGCATGTTTGGACGGCTGCTAATTTCTACATGAAGAAAACTGGCAGAGTGTCCCTTCTGGTCGTCATGGTGATGATGTTGAATTGATAGCAGGTTGATGTACGTTCGTGAAGCATTAATTGTGAGATTTTGAATATACAATACCTTTAATGTAAAAATATTACCATATCTATGTGAGCGTGTATACGCTGAATATAGTTGTATTATATCTCTCCATGCCCCTGGTGCCAAGGTGGTCTACCATGGGGTCCTCTGCCTGAGGCTGCTAGTTCAAGCCTGATAATGTTTGCATGGCTTGTTGCTCTCCACTGGGCGGGGTTTGGAGCTGGAGGAGGGCAGAGTGTACCAACACATATGGCAATATTGTTCAGGAATACCTCTGGGTATAGTAAATATGTGAAGTTGTATGTGTCAAATCTAACACATCGTCACCATCCAAGCCGGCTCACCTATCTCATGCAAACCCGGTACTTGGTTCTGGTCGGTGTCAAATGTCCGGTTCCATAGCCTGGCCAGCTGCGCGACCTCGCACATTCACAGGGCCACACAGGAGTGATCCTGGAGCAATTGTAACTGTCAAATCTACTGCCTCTGCACATGTTCCCAAAGGGAGTGTCACAGGGGATGAGAGCACAGGAGCTCTCACACCGGGTCTTTGACAAGGAAACCCTGACGCCTGCTTCTTGGCAGTGGGCTGGAGCGCGCCCGTAAGTAGTGTCATGCTCCGCTAGAAAATAAACCAACCTAAATACGTGCCCCGGCAGACTCAGGGAGGTGCCACTATGTGGACTGGATTTATATATGGCTGGGGGGGTCTGGGGTATGTGTGTGCCAATACAGCTGTGCGGTACGGCGGATAGGGGAGGCTAGCTTGCAATTGGTATTGTGTAATTAAGACAAATTTCTTTTTATCCAAGAGCCAACACACATGCACACATATATTTCCATGTAAGACCTGGAAATGTATTGACAACGTGGAGAACTAGAATTTCAAGTACATCTAAAAGATAATCAACTTTTCAAATAGCTGAACAAATCAAGCACCCACACCAGCGCGTGTTTCAAGGACATCCCCCAACGCGTCTTCAGACACCTAACCACTCTCACATCCCTTGTCCTAGAAAATAAAAACAAACACATCAACGAAGTATACCCAGAGCACATCATTGCCCTGGAAAATGTTGGCCAAGTTTAAAAGGATTTCAAATGCCCAACCATTCAAGAGTCCTATTCAGCAATCCAATCTACCATCTGAAGCAAAAAAGACCCGAAACAATGACCAAAGAGGAAGTGAAAATCCAAGCCAAGAAAGACCAAGAAAAAGCCAGAACCATCTGGTAGACATGGTATGAACCCCTCCACAAGAGACTGAAAAGATTAACAGAAAAGTATAGCTTGACTTGGCTCAGATTATCAATGTTGTATCACAAGTTCTTTAACCTTGGGCAAAAACCAACAGTGATTTAACTGGAAAAATCAACAAAGGAATAATTGATCTCAACCCAAATGACAGGAAGTACAATTGCAACGCCAACTCAAAACTAGAAGATGAGAGGTGCACATATAACATTGAGTACAGAAGAAGCATGGTAGTCTATGAACTAAAATGTGAGGTAACTGGCAAAGGTTATATTGGCAAGACCCAGCTATATTTCAAGGAGACAACGCAGCAGCATTTCAATGACGTTTAGAAGGTAATTAAGACAGGTAGGAAAATATAGGGGGAGGACTGGTATGGAACAGGAGGATATGTGGGAGCAGATGCTTCTGCAAAACACTTTGCCACAACCTTTGCAGAGACTGCAGAAACAGTAACGCCATGAGGGCAAGATCAAAGATAATTTTAAAGCCTTCTATCCTCTAGAAAGGGGATAGAATTTGGTGCATGAAATTTTCTTGCACTCTGTGCTGCCAAATTTACATGATTGAACGCAAAGAAATTCTCCATCACTTCAGATCAATCAAACGACTAGTCATCATTGACAATTCAGGTATCTACAGCTCCTGCAAATGCAGAAGTAGATTTCACAAGTTTTCCTGTTTAGTTACAACAACACTGAGGACGCACCTGACTCAGAGAAAAAGTGATTTGAAGAGACATTCGAAGACCAAACGTACAAGGTTCAGCTTTGGAGAGAGCCCAAGCTTAAACTGAAGTCTCAGCAGAGGCACAAGTGCAAGTCCAGGTCCTAGCAACCCAACAGCATTTTGTCAACCTTGCACACTTTTGTGTGGGTCGATACCAGTTATTCCAGAGCAGGCGTTGCCCTCACAAGCGACGTCTGTTTTTGTGTGACATCAATGTACCTGGCCTCCCAAGGAGACCCCCAACTACTAACCCCGCCAATCTCGAACTTGCGTAAGTGAGACAGTACTTAGTCATGGCCTCAATTCAATATATGAATTCCGGTGAGAGCTATTTTTGTTGTTGCTGATTGTTGGCTTTTTGCTTCTGAGAACATAGTGCACCAGGAATTCACTAATTCTTCAACAACATAGTCTAATCTGATAGATGACACTTTTTGTCAACATGCGATGATGTGAAGTATCAGGAACACTAGATGAAATTTAGTACTATTCCTATAAACGGTCTTCTGTACTAGCGTAGCAAGTGGTACCAGTAACTAGCGCCACACATTAATCACTAGGTAAATGTCTCAGTTGGGGTGGGTCACTCTACAGTTCTCCCATCTCACCCCTGCATCAACCTATCTCCCTGCATTCCTACCTACATATCTACCATATTATTTTTGCATGCTAGAGAGTTGCTGTAGGTGATGAATGCCGGATAAATTGTGCGGAACCCTCTTCTTGAGATTTCATATGGGAACATTGCTGGATGCTACGTAGTTATGTGCATTTTTACGTACGTACTTTGGTCTAAAACTCTGTACAAATGAATTAATACAAATTACTCTCGACGTATCTAGATCGATGATCGCCAAAAATAAAATAAATCTGTCAGAACGCTACCAATCGACGCGAGACGGCAACCCTCCTGGCCACCCGACACCATGGCGATCCGCCAAC
>JALLOY010000629.1:0-10648 GCA_036939835.1 Thalassiosira delicatula
ATCATTTAAAGGGTGTACGAGTATGATTATCAACGACTGCCCAGCGTAGTTAAGTACATATTTCCATATTCCCGCCCAGTCGACGAAGATGGACTCTCTCTACTCTCTCTACAATACGATATCGTACTTTACAATAGGCACGATCTATTAGTTCGTGCTTGTGGCTCACTCTACGGTACCCTTGTACGCCATGTCGCCTGCACAAAAATGATGAATGGTCAACAGGAGAATATGCTGTGTGGACTATTGTCACGAGCACGGACCCTGGTACTCGTGGATACGAACCGTTGGTGGTTACCAATCCATTTTATCGAAATATTATGCAGTTTGCTCATCCCATCTGCAGCATCAATTATCAACCCGGCATCAGCTAAGTAAATGCGTAAACGTATCAGTAAGCAATCTAGCGAGGAGAGCGCCGCAGTGAGTAGATTTAGGAGCGCAATAAAAGCATTGATAATGCCCAGCTCGTTTGGTCAAAACGTAACAGCTCCCCAGAAATGGCGGCGACGGGGGAAATGGCATCACTTAGCGCTATTGGCATACGCTGTCTGCTGCATCGACGAAACCACGGCAGCCAAGGCCGGAAATCTACGCCACCGCGGCCGCGACCCTAAGGATGACCCGCGGGCCAATCGCGTAACCTCCCAAAATAAGAATGGCATCAACATACACAACGGCGACGACCCTGAGAATGACCTGCAAGCCAATCGCGGAACCTACCAAAATGAGAACGACGTCACCATACAACGCGGCGGTGACCCCAATGATGACCTGAAAGCCAAGCGAGAAAACTCTGAAAATAAGACTGACATCAACATAGCATCTAATGCATTCGAATTCGAGTGCCCACCCGCTCAAATCGGATATTTTCCAACACCAGGCTGCCATCAATATTACTGGTGCCGCAACGGAATCCGGTCCATACCAATTACCTATAGCTGTAATTATGGATTACTTTTCGACGAAAAGCTGGGCATATGCAACTGGGAGGCAGAGGTATCTTGTAGCTTGGCAACGAGTGCACCGACAACAGATCAACCAACAAGCGCACCGCCAACAGACCAACCAACCAGTGCATCGCCAGCAAATCAACGACCAAGTCCGCCGACAATAGCTGAACTGACATATGAACCAACGACAACCTCTCAAGCTAACACTAAGATCATCACAGCATATGATGCATTCGAGTGTCCAACCGCTCAAATCGGATACTATCCTTTGGTAGGCTGTCGTCAGTACTACTCCTGTCGCAATGATAGAAACGGGCCCATGCCAACCCTCCACAGCTGCAACCACGGATTACTGTTCGACGAAAAGCTTGGCATATGCAACTGGGAGTCAGAAGTGTCTTGTAGCTTGCAAACAAGTGCACCGACACCAGCTCAACCGTCTAACGAGCCAACGTCACCAATACCCACGGCATCACCAAGCGTATCGCCCACGTTCAGACCTACCAAATACTATTTTCAAAAACGGTCTGCATTGCATGGCAAAGAAATCATTGGCTATTGGCATGGGGATACAGCTAGATCAAAATCTGTACCACCTGATCAATTCGACTATGCAAAATTAACTCGCATCAATATTGCAAGATACAAAACCAACGAACGTGGTCAACTATACACGAAGGGCAAGCACAATGAGATTAACAGTGAGGCAGATCTCACCATGTTATTTGGTCCATACATTTGGAACCCAAGGTTAAACGAACATTCCAAAGAATTTTGTCACAGCAATCCAACCACTCATGATGCGATATGCACTCATCATGATTACCAACGAGGCATGGTATATTTGGCACATGTCAACGGTGTGGAAGTCTACCCGAGCATCTCACTAGATTATCAACAAAATATCCTGAGATTGGATCATGAGTCATTTGTCAGGAATGCCATACAACTATTGGACAATTATGGTTTCGATGGAATAGATATCAATCTGGAATTGCCCTACGACGACGGCGATGTTGCCGAGTATCGATCGGGGGCCGGGGCGCTGCAAGCATTGCTAGGTCAGCTCCGACAAGAAATCGTCAAGCTCATGTACAAACACGAACGCTATTTTGGGTTAACAATGGTTGTGCGATGTCAACCTGAATTGATTGGAATGTATGACATCGCTCAGCTTGACGAATTGGTTGATGAATTCAATTTGTTCACAGTCGACATGAATACTGCTCAGTCGAGTGCTGTAGCTGTTCCACAGGCACCATTGTTTACTGATCGCTCGCTTGATATTGAATATTTGTCGGTACATTCATGTGTCTGTTCGTGGCTCATCGGCGGAGTTTCGCCAGGCAAACTCAATCTAGGGATCTCGTTCTATGGACAGACATACAAGGGAACTGCTGACATGTACACCTCGCATGCTGGTATTGATGGATCGCATTGGATGGATGCAGATGCGGATAGAAATGGCAGTGTGCCATATCATAGTATTTACCCCAAAATACAGAATTCAGATAAATTGAATTCGCTCATCGCTGTACAAGATGACACCACCAAGAGCGAATACGCCTATTTTGGGTACGATGTCGACGGGTTAGTTTCTTTCGAAAACGAATGGAGCATTTGCGAAAAGGCTGAATACTTAGTGACGAATGAGTTGAATGGACATTTCATTTGGTAAGTGAGAGTCTTCAGAGATCACCAATAGTCCAGTCACGAGCACCATATTGATTTAGCTCATGCTGTTATATGCATCATGTCGTACTCATGTATCAAACTTTTATGTCAATTCCAGGGAAATTACAGGTGACATCCTTGACGATCGCAGCACACCCCTTCTTGATCTTGTTAATCTCAAGCTCCATCAGCATGCACTCGACTGCGAGATTTACTCGTCTAGAGCAACGCCTCCGACCATGGCTCCTGTAGCGAAAACCAAGAAGACCAAAACCAATGAGGTTATTAGGGCCTCTAGTTCAAGCGATAAAATGGGTGATGCGACACCCACTATCAAGTACGGGCCCCCGCGGTATTATCCCGCATTCGCCGAGAAAAGCTGTAGTGACGACAAGAGATCAAGGCCATCTTGGGCGACAAATGACCATTTGTTCTCAAGCAAACGCCAATGCTGTCTAGAGTTGTTCAGCTCCACTAGGCTTGAAAAATGCCTGGGTGAAGGCTTTGTGGAAACAAATATTATAAAGGATCATTCACAAAAACCAACTTCTTTGCCGGCAAAAGCCTCGACCAATAACTTGCCCACTTCGAAATCAGTTCAATCGTCAGTTGTCAAGCAACCCACCGGATTGTGCGCCGCTCACGAATCTGACCTTCGACAGAGCTTCAGGACGGCACAAATATGCAGCGATGATAGGCCATGTCAAACAGGACTATCATGCTTTAGAAACATCAACTTCGGCAATGTTGATGGAAAATAGATAAAATAATTAGATTAGTAGAACCAGAGTGTTTACATTCAACGCCCTGATTCCATCGGCAAGGAGAGAGGATTAGAAAAACAATGTTTTCCAAAACAAATGAACGCAGTGGAGCAAGGCAGTCGAAAACAACAGATGAGTGCACCCGAGTTGCGATGGACGACCTGGATGGTAACATAAATTATGTGTTTCTGTCAACCACACCCTGAGGTCGACAGGCATACTCAGAAAGTATTCTGCGTTTGAGATCATTGTGGCTGGGGCGCAGCTACGCATGTGGCAACAATGAAGTGACATGATGTGAGGAATAGAATGTTAAAATGTATTGCCTTGTGTCGATTGCAAGGCATTCAATGCTTTGTGTTGTCAAGGAAAGGGTCTCATGCACACACGGTGTCCATTTGCAAGTAATTTTCAGAGTACGCAGTAGAATTTGACACTAGTAGTTGACATTCACCAATACACAACGATGTTTCTACATCGTCTCATCCTCTTCCATGTCCGCGGCCTGCGTTCGACTTTCGGAAACAACACTTGAATCCTGGAAACATTCGCATGCATATTCGATCTCTTGCTCCTCTTCGGCCATGCGCATTTCTGTGGCCTTAGCTATGATCTCTCTTTTCGACATCCCTGCTGACTTTGTTGGTGTGCCATTATTATCAGAACCAAGAACATAGGTACCTCCCGTATAGAACTGATCCGTGTCATATTGCATAGGATTTGCAGAAGAAAGCCCCCCGGATCGCTGTCCATCCCTCGTCCAATCTAACTCATTGCACTCCGTCTCGATCTGCCTCATCAGCTGGTAGAATTCTTCATTATGTTCCGAATGAACATTGTGCGCAAGTTCGTGAAATAAAACTTTTCGAATGCTCAGCACTTTCCGAAATCCTTTTAGGTCATCCGTTCTAAGACGCAGGAGAATTTTCTGCCCCTGATTCTGATTCAATCCCATGACACAAACTGGCGATTCGCCTACTTTCCCCTCGGGGTACATTTCAGCTAGACAACCCACGTTCCACTCGTGTTTCCCCATACAGGCTAATATTCCAGGGTCATTCGCCAGTGTTTGTAGGATTTCTTTAGCCTTTTGCTGTTCTGGTAGCATTGGTAGAGTTTCAATCCGATGAAATCCGTACTTCTCGGTAGAGTGCTGGCCCTTCAGACCCCGTTGCGACGACTTTTGTAACATCTTACGACCTAGCCTTTGCCGGGCCGCAATTTCGGCTTGACCTGCAGAGGATAAATCATCTCGCACCCGTGGCGCATTCAATCTGGCCTGGCGGAATGCATCGTCATTTTGGTTTATTTCTTGAGTTGTTGCAACGGTCATGGCCATGAGACGGATTGGTTTCGATGAACTATTCAATTTTTTTTTGGATAATTTCGATAGGATGCCGTCAAGATTGGAATAATCGTCGCCTGTGAGGACCTTCCCCTTATGGATAAGCTTTAAAGACATCCCCTCCCCGCCGGCGCACGATGAAATATAGGCTTTCGCGTCGGACAATGATGATTTTTTCGTCCATTTGAAATCGTCATACTTTGTTCCCCGAAATGATATTATCAGCTTCGGCAGATCTTGCTCCGATGAAGTCATGTTCATATTCTTTAGCCTTCACGCGCTGGCGTTCAGTAGAAGACGAATTTGCGAGCCCTGCTGTTTTGTATTTGTATTCTTAACTTGTTTCGTGGCTCTGCGCCGAACGAAGTCTACACCTACTCTTTTCGGATGATTGCTCCTCCTTCAGTTTTTCTCTGATGCTATGCAATGTCCGCAGCAACCTCGCGTGGACTATCATCCGCTTTCTTTTGTTGCGGCGCCAGCACAAGACCTCGTACGATGCACGACTGATGAGGTTTAGAGGCCATTTTCATTTCTTTCATCCTCTTCATGGCTCTTCATCCGTCTTTCGTGTTCGTACCATAGAGCTTGTTCGTATCGTAAGTAGTTGTTCGTAGGTTGAGACAAGTTGAGAGGAGTATCTATCGTAGCGCTACCGTATGTAGCGCCGACCGCCGGCCGAATGCCATACACCATAGGCACCTACGATACTTAGGTACGATAGGGTACGATCAAGTACGATACAATACTCCTGTTTGAGCACTAGGAAGATCCTGAACAAGTAATCTTTTGGCGATAAATTTCTTCCTTTTCTACCACACTGAAGTCATGATGAATACTCGTTCGGGATCTTCTAAAGGTTATCGTACGATACCTGTTGAATATCCTCTGGCGAAACAGATTCGCAACCCGCACCCCCGCCGGATTGTTGTCGACGAGGAGCGAGCAGAACGCACGGCCTCTCCTTCAGTTGTAATTCCCAATTCCCTTGGTTGCAAGTTGCAAGGAGTAAGGGTGCAAGACAGAGAATGAGGAGGAGGGCCCCATCTTTCCAGCCAGCTCTGACTCTCCCCTCCGCAAGCAAGTCAAAGTCAGCAGCTGCATCATCATCATCGCCGTCACCGCCCCAATGGTCCTCGCTCAACAGTCACACCTTAGTCCTCCTGCTGTCCGTCGCAATCTTCCTGTGGATATTCCTGTGCTTTCACATCCACATCCAGCTAAGCGTCGAGCCCACGCCGCTGGGCGCCCGTCTACGTCGGCGGTTCTCGGCCCCCGACGCCCCGTCTACGAAACGGGAGGGCCTGGCGGCCTGCCTCCTCGTGAACGACGAGAACCCCCGTCTCCCGGAGTGGATCGCGTACCACTACCAGGTCCTGCCTCTCCGTTCGCTGATCGTGGCCGTCGATCCGGCAAGTAGGAGCTCGCCGACCGACGTGCTGGGGCGGTGGGAGGCGCTCGCAGGGTTGGAGGTGCAGGTGTGGGAGGAGAAGCGATACATGCCGTACGGGGGGGATGGGGCCTGCGACGGGAGCGATCCTAGGGTGAGTGTGGCGATGCTCACGCGAGGACGAAATTCGGTGTTATGGACTCATTTGCCTTGTGGGATGTTTTCCCCGACCCGCGACCGCCCGGGGCAGTGGCTAAGTAGGTTCCTGCTCAAGACATCTGGTTTAGCTTTTCTGCCTTTGTCAACCAGAATGAATGGAAGCGCGCTTGAGAGAATTGCAGCGAGATGTATGAAAATTGTGCCAACATGCAACATCGTTTTTTTGAGGCAATGTCACGAGGACATCGCCACTTTTATTCCGGCACTGGAAAGCGTTTGTCTTAGTGGAAGTGGAAAAATTGAGGAGGAAGAAAAGCTGACGTCGGTATGGCTTGGAGCAATTGTGGTTGTGGTTCGGCGTCTGTTGTCTTTTCGTTGGACTCACAATTCGCTATGACAACCCTTACAAGTCCACTCCACATGATTGACCAATAGAACAATTCCCGATTATATGACAAAGATGTAAAACAATCACCAGGCGGGCTATCACTCTTCTCGTCTCTGATTTGATGCATTTCTGCGAGTTTAAATTGGTAAATTGAGCTCTGCTTACCTGAGACACTCTGTTACAATTCAGCATGTTCATGGCCGAAACAGTACCAAGTACAAACCCTCTTGGCCAGTAAACATTTCGCTCGGGATACATATACGATATGCTTTTTCAGTCATCGTTTGTTAACTGAGAGAGAAATTTGAAGGATAAGCAACATCCTGGTCCAGCTTGGGCAAAAATCAATTCTTTTTCTCGTCACTGGAAATTATTTTCCACTGTTGCTGACAAAAGATTCATTAGTATTGAAGGTTCAAACACATGAAGGAGATGTGGCATGTGCAAAATGTGCAAACCATCGCACTTGGCATATGTGACCCTGAAAATCTTGCCAGTGTTCACTCAACGTTCTATGGTCACAAGATTTGTCAAGCTTCATGCATTCTCTCATGCTGACTTTGCTCCTCCATTTTATCTAAATAAAAGAAAGACTGCCTGAAGCAACATCGCAAACGGCAACAACACTTCGTTCGAGCTTGCATGGCTGAGTTCCAACGACACAACAATACATGGGTCCTTCTTACAGACGTCGATGAATACATCACCTTCAATACCTATCACCCGGATAGAGATGCTGCCGTTCCGCTTGACTTTGCGCCGCCAGGTGTTCCAATGTTGAGCAATTGGACGTGGCATGTCACGGGGTTCGTAAATAGTGAAGGAGAACGGGTCGATGACACTCATCTGAAGGGCATCCTCGCAGGGCTGCCCCCGGAAGGATGGCACGGAGTGAAGAACGGACGTCCCAAAACGACGCTACCTCTGACTAGTAACAGGGATGATATTTTTTACGGAGCGTACGGGAGCGCCTTCACGGACACGGCGGGGAATAAATGGTTTCTCAGGGACGACTTTGCTTGGAGGGATGCGTGGGAAATGACTCCTGAACAAGTCCCAAAAGACGTACTCATAATACAAAACTCGTCCATCGAAGGAAACCTATTGCGCGGAATGGCACGCGGACACCCGGTAGAAATTCGAACCAACTGGAGGGAGCTGACAGACCTTCAATCTCGCGGTCTGCTGGTGCCTACCTCGCTGCGAGAAATCAAGACCATCCACGGAGGCCATATGATGAAGGACGTAAATGGAAAGCAGTTTTACGTTGAGAGGGACACGATGCTCTGGCCCCCACACTTGTCAACTCTACAATTGATGGGGATCCGAAAACGCCTCCCGACTGTGGCCTCTGGCGCGACGGTCCTGGACGTGATAAACAACGAGATGCGAGCGCTCGGAGCGGAATACGCCAACGAGACCATTGGTCCGTGCCTGTGCATGCCTCGCCTGCTCTACGGATCGCGCGAGGAAGCTGACAATCCTACCTGGAAGAACATGGCCCCGGGTGGATTTGAGGATGGTGATTTCGTGACTCTTCGTTTTCGATGGCACAGCCTGCCGGACAATCGGGTGAACAAGTACCAAAAGACGATTATAGACGTGAGCAGGATACCAAAGAAAGGGCTGAAAGGGGAGGCAGAGAAGTGAGTTTGGTCACTTTTTCCATTCTTTGTGAACAAAGAAAGTGTTTCTGATAGAGCACTCATTTTTTTATTATCATAACACCTTTGTGAAAACAAAAAGCATTCATACTCCAGTGAAGTATTTTTGTCGAGAAAAGGTAACGAGGCACTCGGCATTTCGCATTATCTGTGTTGTATCGTATCATGTACTCTCTCTAATTTTAGTTCTCTTACGCAAATTGGTTTCAATGCGCAGCAACCACCTAGGTACGCCACATCTTTCTTTAGGGTGAACCACTACCTCGACAGTTTTGAGGCATACTCGTATCGTAACGATGCCAGAGCAGATAAACGGCAATGCAGAGAGTGCTACGACAAGAAAGGGGAGGAAGCAACCAAGGAAATTGACGATGATATTCGGCCGTGGCTGAAAGCGTTTGTGGACAGCGTGGGAACGGAGAAGGCAAGGATGCTGCTGGCAGGTGCGGGCAACTTTGTACACCTCTCTTAATCCCACTATCGAAGAAGGCCCATTCTTGGTGATACTGCGAATTTTGCCATAATACTTTCAAATGACTCTCTCGCTGTGGCCAAACAATGCCACGAAAAGCTGCATAAAAGAGGCAAAATCAGCTGAGCAAAGCCGTAGCTCTTTTTTGGTCCGTTTCACAGCTGCCTTTGCTGCAGATATATCGGTGACAGCGCTCCCACATCTGCTGTGAAGAACTGAGCTCTAGGCAATTTTCTTGATAGTGGCATTACTGCAAGAACCAGAATAAAGACAAAATCTTATGGCTAGAAAATGCGGCTCATTCTGGCCCGTTGATGAGTCGGAATCGTAGCGAGTGCGTTGCATCAATCAATCTATTGCATCATGATGCACATAAGGTTACCTTTCGTCAACCTGCAATGCCGTAAAGCAACGCCAGTAGTGCCAACTCAGAATTATAATGAATCTTTGCATGCTACGGTGCACGTTAGATCTAGCGCAGCGTTGGTCAGTACTGCCGAACACCAAAAAGTATGGTAATCTGCGCTTTCCATCGAAGGCATGGGATCCAACTTGTTCTCCGTGTTTAGGAATCAGCTCTACAGCCTTCGCTGGACAGGTTGGCAGACTGGTATACTCCCCGGCTGTCATTTGGTCGTTCTTATTCTTCAATAACTTTTTGCCTTACCTTCTCTCCTCTCCGCACTATTATCAAACTTTGGTTTTAGTGCGTGAATGGAGCAACAGGGAGAGAGCATTTTGGTGAAGCAAGCGTCTGTTTGGGAACAAGAATCTGTTGAGAGAATACGAGACACCACAAATGCACTACCTCTAAACTTGAAATGGATGCTATCTAAGGAACCTCTTGTGTTTGTTAATGCTGAGTAAAACTGTTGAATTCCAAAATAGATTGTATAGAAAAAAACAGATTGAAATCCAATGTACTTAGGAGTAGGGTGGTCCCTGCGCTGGCCAGCTAACTCCATGCCTAAGTTTATTACATGCAAGCTAACTTAGCCCTGGATGATTAGCCAGCGATCACTCGCATACCAACCTTTTCTTATCAAGTCGGCCAGGCTTTCTAATATCTCAAAGGCGACCGTTCTGCCTCGTAGAGTTCGCCAATGAGGCAGCGACGTCTGCAGAGAGCTGATCCCTCTCCGACTGCGGTGTATCTACAGACAACTAATTGTCTATTATAATTTTTCATTCACAAGATATATCACATCTTATTCATTAACCTTAGCTTATCTTCAGCATTGGTAGAGCGGTCCCATTTCAATAAACCCCATGGTACATGATTTAATATCATGACAACCCCAATCCCATGGTCTGCCGGGAGAATGAGGATCAAAGAAGGAAGAAGGAAGTATTTAGATAGGCATTATACTTCCTAGGTACGTGCGTAAATAAAACTAGATTGTCGTACTAACATCTGCTGCAATCCAGTTCTACCATTGGGTTGGAGAAAATGTTCTAATGCTACTGTTGTGAAACTGGTACCCACGTGTACTAGGTTAATGAATCCATCAATCCTACCTATGCTAAACTGAGAAACAAATATTGACATGCCCACAATGGCATGGCGGTACCAAGCATATAGCTAAAATGAACGCAAACTAGCTTCCATTTTGTGGACACTATATAACAAGTTTGTATTGTGTAACAATCAAATCACGTTGGTGTGGATGTTAAAAAATAAAAACTTCTACATGGTGTCTATACATGGCCCCTAGGCCAACATAATCATGGGAGACCGAAAAAAAGAAATAGTTTAAAAACTCTTTGTCCCATGGAACTTGATCGTTGATCAGGCCATATGGTTCAACCTTACCGAGTGCTTGTATATAATGTCAGTAG
>JALLOY010000630.1:0-12234 GCA_036939835.1 Thalassiosira delicatula
CTAGCTCCGCGCAGGGGGTGTCACCAGCTCCGCCCAGGAGGCAAAGTGCCCCCTCAAACCCCCACACTCCCCCCCCTGGCGCACATATGTGCTCTTGGTGATATGATGTAGCATAATATGGGACTGAGCGCAATATAGGTGATGCGAGGAGCGTGATGCTACATAATGCGTTTG
Source organism: Thalassiosira delicatula (assembly GCA_036939835.1). NCBI lineage: Eukaryota > Bacillariophyta > Thalassiosirophyceae > Thalassiosirales > Thalassiosiraceae > Thalassiosira > Thalassiosira delicatula. The sequence goes on from JALLOY010000630.1 coordinate 175, forward strand.
ATTTTTTGTGTGTCGTGATACATGCTGATGTATAGTGCAAATTTTGTAGGAACAGCGATAGACTTCAACAAGCGCCAGATGCAAATATTCAACCAAGACGATTGACTGACAAGGATGATGAGCGCGGGTTTGATAAGACAGTCCCCTTTCTCAGATCGTAGGATGTTCGTGGGCAGACGTCTGATTCTTTGGGTTTCATGGGTCGCAATGTGTGCTGTGCAATAATTGAATTTTCGAACGGACGGCAATAGACTGCAACAAGCGCCTCTTAAAAATTGTTTTATCGAGGCAGTGTGCTGGTGACAACGACAAGTGTGTGTTTAATTAGACGGTTCACTTTCTCAGATCAGAGGGTGTTCGCGGGCGGACGGAAATCACATGGTTGGCCTGTGTCAATTTTGATGGTCGGAGGATGGTGGTTGCCGATTTCGTGCTCGTGACTAAGTTTCGATAGGTGGGACAAGATCTATGCAATATTTGATTCCTACGTGGTCGAATAAGCATCAACTAGACCTTAAATAGGTGAGAAACAGCTGACCAATATATGTTGAAGTTGCTGACGGCGAATCTGGGTGCGTCTGTAGGAGTAGTATGATTTTCCTACAGGGATGAAGAAAAACGTTCCCCCACATATGATTCATACAACATAATAGTTTTGACAAGGGGGAGAAGCATGGTGGAAGCTAGTAGAGGTCAACAAGTTATATCCGCTTAGGAAAAAAGATGGAGTTGGGATCAGCCCCGCCCATGGTAGGCACGGCTATGTGGATCCACTACGACAGGCCCCCAGTAGTACATTATATAGAATTATTGATGGAAGCTCATAGCCCACCACACTCGGATAAAAAACATTGAGATGACCTGCAAGGATACCACTTGCCCGGATCTTGCAGCCTAAGGCACAAGCCAAAGTTTTACATCCCAAAATCAAACAAAACTTCCAATTTCAATTCCAACATCAATGAAAAAAATGCTTGAGTGACGTGAGGTTTGTATGGAGACACAGACTTGCAAGTTGAAGTTGCAGAGGTAAAGCTCTGGGCATGGATTATGCACCATGCAACTCGTCAATGGTAACATTGCAGGCACAATACGATACCTGAAAGAGGTAGAGAGGGTGTCATTTTGATACGCCAAATATCAAGAAAAATTTGCTAGAGCAGAAAAAAAGAATTTTCCAGGCAATTATGAGGGGATAGATAAAAAGTTAGATCTGAGATTTAGACAAGATATTTTGTGGTGTGTGTAGTAACATGTATTGAAGTATGCATCCAAGTGGCAGCCATCCATCATGAATGTCGGCGTGGGCCGAAGATCATTTTCTTCAAAGCCCCCTTAGCTTGAAATGCGAAGGAGAAAAACATCGTTGTAGGTTTTGCGAAATGGATACCATCCACCCTTTGAGGGGAAAAAATCAAAAGGTGACGAATGAAGATATTGCAATGACAGTGTCAACTGCAACGATGAATCATAGGGTCTACAAGAAATAAAAATACTTACCTGAAGCAAAAAGTAGGAATCGTCTTCCGAGGATGTGTCGTACTTCGAGACAATACCTTTTGGCATTAACTTCTGCACACCAATTTGAGTTAGTGTGGCAGCATTCCTCCCAGGCGGGCGCACTAGATTTTCGTTTTCATTTCCGTCAACATCATTTTGATCAAGAACCAAACACTTCCATTTGCCCTTTCCATTGTCCATATCAATAGTTAACGTCCAAACATCATTCAAGCCTACCAGCCCTCCCTCGCCAGGCGTGGCACCTCCAAAGAGGATTACAGTATCCTCGTCAAGGGGACATAAACACGCTCCAGCACGTGCACTAGGGACATTGCCGTCGCAGTCAAGTTTTTTCCACGTCCAAGTAGTTACATCCAGTACGAACGCTTCGTTTGACATGCTCCCGTCCTTGGCAGCTCCCCCGAATATCACCATCGCCTTAGAAGTGTTGTCGTGTTCGTTTGATAGTGTGGCTGCGCAGTGTAGGCCACGCGAAGAGGGTGTGTCTGATCCCGTCGTAGGCTGACGCTCCCATTTGGCGCACACTCTATCTTTGCCTACTGAATCATAAGTTGTTGATAGCAGCAGAACGTGATCTTCACAGCGATGATTGTGCAAACAAATGACATTCTTTTGGATGCTACCCTCTTCGCTACTGATCAACAGAGGAACAGCCACGTGTCGGCTGGTGGGTCCGCCAGGAATTGTGCTGAACTCTTTCTCTCCAGCATCCACATCTGATGCACACAATTGAGACCACTTCAATGATTCTAGATCCAGCATCGAAACATCATCGAGAATGACTCCTCCTGTACCAGCCGTTTGAGGATCCCATCCTCCCAAAAGAACCGCCTGCGAGCTGGTTGAAGATGGCAGGACCGAGATGGCAGTGGCCAAGCGCGGCCCAGGCACACACTCCTCGACATCCTCAATTTTGGTCCATCCCCATCGCGACGATGAGGTCTCATCATGACTGTATGGAAGAAAATTCCAAAGATCATTGACCACATGCCTCTCCGGAACGGGGTCTCCCGGCGTTATCTCCTCGGCGTATCCGCCAAAAGTGAAGATTTTATCGTGCTCGGGATTTGAGAAGGATACGGCGCCTGAGCGCGGAGGATCAATCTTGCCAGGGAGTGGTAGAGAAGGGTTGGACGAGGAATAAGAATCCGGGTCGAGTAAATCTATCCATTCTGCGGAGTATCTCTTGCTAGCGCTGTGCAGCTTCGATGCTGAAGACTCGCCCGACGACGAGAACGGCGATGGTACAATTGCCGCGAAGGATGAACGAGTAGGGACGGCGGGACAACCGAAGCCGAGGCATCTTGAAGACGAGAACAATGGTTTTGGCATGCCTGTGAATGCTGATGAAGGTGAGATGCCCCAGGGGCGGCCTGGTAGTCCAATGAATAGCATGACGAATGATACCATTATTGTAATTGTATTGCTGTCGCGTTTTTGTTCTGGTTCTCTGCGTTTCCACAGCTTACCGGGTCGGTAAAGCTGGGTCAAGCCGTCAAGCGACCCGAAACCATTCGGTATCGTACTCCTACTAGAGTGGACTTAAACGCCCGCCCGAGAGTGGTCGCGCCGACCTAGTGACGCGCGCCGCTTCGCATAGCATCGTGGTTGAACTTCAAGTTGAATTACGACGCGCCAGGTGCCGCCGCGGCATGACTCCATCCAAGGGGGGGAAGTTGGCGCGATTTCAGCGCAAAAATCCGTTTGGCATGCTGGTTTCACGCCAGTAGGGTTCACTATAGGACCTGGTAATAAGGTTTTCGGTGCGCTTCTTCTCTCTTCTACTCTCCATCTCTAATCGCTGGTGTATCTTGGGTCCGGTCTTGGGTATCCTGCACAGAGCACAGAGAATCTCATTTGTGAGGCACGCCAAATGGGGTCTTTATTTCTGCGCAAATCCGGCCACAGCTTTGGGGGCTGGTGCGGATTTACGGAAGTAAATGCGCCACTTTAAATGCAAGGCGTACTAGTTATTTTGTTAGAGACGAAAAATCCGCCCTTACTTCTGTGACAGTGGTCTTTTGGTGTTGTCCACAGACGGCCACGCGGTCATGCACAAAATCGACGCCAAGCGACCCTCTTTCCAGCAGAATTCAGAATACGCGCCGTCCACCAAAGCATCCATTGGTCCTCCTTTCGCCAACATCGATTGGTTGTCATTTGCGTCGCCGGGCGGCCGCCGATTGCGTCCTAGGAAAGACGGCTAGCCAACCAGTCTCCCTGCTAACGTTTGTTCCCCCGAGGCGCCGTTGTTCTAGGAGACTCCTGTTGCGCCGGCCGGCCGGCTGAAATATTGACGAAACGACCGACCGCATGTTCACCCACGCGCGGCGTCCCGCCAGCTCTCATGTTGTCATTGATTTCTTGGAAGAAGACGTTTCAGAGGAGGACATCGATGTAAACACGTCCTAATGGGAGGTTGCACCCGCCAATGTTTGCATGCGGAAGAAGATGCGGAAGCCCTTGAATCTATCAGGAGATCATAAAATGTTACATGGCCGCCGGAAATAGTGCTCGGCATCCGTCCGAAGCCATTGCGAGCTATGCGACGGCGGCCAAATTGCTGCGTGGGCACAATGACTTGGGACACAGTCGCGTTCGCAACGATCATTTTCGGGACGTGCGAACGTTGTCAGTTGCCGACGGCGCGAACACGGGATCGATCAGGCCCAATCTGCCCTGGATGAGACCTCCGTCCGCGATGGCCCCGTCGAAACCTCCCGGTGCCGTGGCCAACCCAGTGACTGCGCACGCGAGAACGATGCACGTTGCTAAACCCTCCAAGCCGGCGGCGCCGCTGGCGCTGCACGCATCCCCGATCACCGACCCGCACAGTCCGTATTCGAAGTCGCACCACGCCATCGAAACCGAAGTTGTCATCGCGAAGAAAGCGCCGGGAGATTCGTTCGGAGTCGCCCTGCGATGGGAGTGCAAGAGCGCACTGGTGCCTCTCCCCGTCGCCGAGGATGCAAAAGTCGCAGTCACGGCGACCTGCAGCGCGGCGACGGGCGGCACGGCGACGACGACGAACAAGCCGCCGAGGAAACCGCGCAGGAAACGAGTCAACTACGGAGTGCTCATGGTGGCGAACGCGGACGGGGCCACGTTCGAGGAACCCCAATCGCAAGCTCGGACAGGGCGGGTGGAGACGTTGCGCCCCGGGGACTTGATACTGACGATCAACGGACAGAACGTCGGCGCGTGGAGGACGTTCACAAGGGCGTGCAGGGCCATTAGCGATGTCGAGGCGATGTTGTGTGCGGACAACGTTATTCGCTGCCTTTTCAAGGTGGCGCGGCGGAACGTCGCGGTTCCGAAGGTGTCGTTACCGCGGCAACTCGCAAAGCCCCCGAGCACGACGTCAGTCCCCAAAACTTGCATTCCTGCCTCCACTTTGGCACTGCCCGCTCCGGCGTTGCCCGCTCCAGCGATCGTGCAAATGATTCCTTTCGATCCTCTCGATGAAAAGACCGAATTCACCACCCTGGAATGGACCGCCCTGATCAGAGGCCTATCCACATTCCCGCACCAACTGTTCTCGGGCATGGCGTTGGTCTCCGTCTCCCAAAAGCAAGTCCTCGACGCTATTCGCCAGAATGCCCAGTACGGTAAGTGTCTGCAACAACGGAACGTGGAAGCGCTGGGTATGAAATTAGAATACGAATCGAACCGCATCACGACGGAGATGAAGCTCCGTGCCGATACACACTGGAAGATGCGCTCTGACGAGACTATGCTCCCGAGCAAAGACCCCGTCGCCAGCGTCCCGACGACCATGACGGATGCCCGAAGAGGCGTTCTGCGAGGAGCCGCCCGCCCCGCCAAGGGCTGCAAGTGCGGCAGCCTCGACCACGAATTCGCAAATGATCCCGGGTGTCCGCTGTACGCGGACGTGAGACGTTACTGTTCCGAAAACTCCATCGTCGTTCAGAGCGACGGCCTCGGCGAGAGACGGAGGCGCGAGAGGACGAAGCTGTGCGAGGCGAAGAAGAAGAGCATCGCGTGCGCCATCGAGAGGGCGCACGTCGATCGATTCGAGCGCCGCCGCGCCGAGACCGCCGCGATCGAGGAGGAGGCGGAGTTCGTGATGGAAATGGAGAAGATTCAGAGCTCCAGAATGAAGAAGGCCGTGTTCGCTCCAAAATTGCTTTGTGCTCTCGTGTTGTCGGCGGTGGCATCGATAGCGGACTGTGGCGCCGCGAAGGAGAAGGAAAGGACGTCTCACAGAGCAGTATCAAATGATGCTGCCAAGTTGGTCGATGGGACGAGCGCCGTGGGCAGGGATGGCACGAAGAAAGTGGAGAGCAGGACGGACGTCTGTGAATCCGACTCGAGCGACGACTTGGAGGGCGACGACAGTGACTCGGACGACAGCGACGACGAGGACATGCCGCTCAACTCGCTTCTAGTCCAAAACAACAGTCCCAAACGGCCGGCCGAAGCAGTATCGACAAAGCCCAGCAGCTCGCTGCCACCATTCAAGCGGCCCAAGACATTGGCGGCAACACTTCCCGTTCCTAAAAACGGAAAGAAAACAATGTCAACACCAGCGGCCGCACCCAGTCCGTACTTCCTTGCAAAGATTTTGAAGCACGTGAGCGAGGAGCATGGCCATTTGTTTCAAGGTACATACAACTCTGTATCAGTCTATACGTCTTTCAGCGTGATTGCACTGCAATAAACTTTGACCAACACCTGTTTGACTCCTCTCGCACATAGAACCGAGCCATGCTGACTTTGCTTGGTAAGCGAGCCCTGTTTTTGGATGATGTGACTCGATTGTTTACATCCAATATCACATCGCAATTCTCATCTTTGATCTACGTACTACTTCTCAATCGGCATCGATGAATGTGCAGGCATCAGCGTCATCGATCGACGCTCACGTCTCCCTTGCCCAAGGAAGTCATGTTCAAAGGCAATCCACGCGCCCCCGGATCGCTCTCTTTCGAAAATATTCGTTTCCTACTCGACGAGAAACGAATGTCTCGTCTCCAAAATGCACGGCAACCTGCAACGACGCAAATGTCCTCCGAGCGGCACCAGAGCGATAGGGGTACAATGGAGAGATTGAATGACGAGTGGATCGTTGCCCGTCTCTCTACCGACGAGGCGACTGGACTTCGGCACGAAGTCGACGTCCTGTTGCATTCGGGAATCCTATCCGTCGAGACCGACGGCGAACTGGTCCTGAAAGAAGGGTGGGAGCGGCGCATACCACACATGGTCTTGAACGAGATGAGAGACTCGTGGGGCGCCGAGGCGGACGTGCACAATCTATTTCGGATTCACGAGAGGGTCAAGGGGTCGTTGGAAAGTCGGTGGATTCGCATGGAGGACGGGTGGCGNCATGGAGGACGGGTGGCGATTGGCGTCGCCATCATCATCATCATCATCAGAGGAGAATGACGGTGCGATCGATGGCGGCGAGCTCCTATTGGACGACGAAGAGTATCGGCTGAGGGAGCAAATTTTTACGGAGAACCGCTTCCATTGGGTGAGCGAGAAAAGTGGCATGGGAGAGTTTGGAGTATGATAGAGAGGCTTTTGTACTAAGAGTGATTTTATGCTCGTCCAGCGCACTCCGAGTGACTGCCAAGTTTTCAGCCGGCAAGAAGAAGCTACCACGAATGCCGCGCAGAGCAATGCGGCAACGTGCCTCCGGCAGCAGCACACAATTTATTCCGCACAAGTACTCTGCTGCAATGCGTCCGGACAATGTTGCACTTTCCAATCTGGGGGCATGACGCTACATCATGTCCCCACCCGAAACAGCACAACATCTGTTGATGGGGCTCAATTCGGCATCATTGCCATATCACTGAGCCCTGCTTCTAAGTCCTAATTTGGGAGTCCCTCTTGCTATCATAGTCTCACACTAAAATATAAGCTGATCAGCTTAAGAGGTATCGTATGCAGCCCTTTGCACTAGAGACGAGAGTCATGGCCATCATATGATCATGGCATCATTGGCCCAATCCCCCTGCTTAGTCTTCCTTGGCCACTATTGTGGCAGTGTCCCACTTTGATGAACTCTTCAATACGGACTTGCCCTTCACTGGCGCAGCGGATTCTTCCCTCGTCAAGAACCGGCGTCCTCTCCATCACCAAAACACCTCAACATGACGCCGAAAGGCTCACTTACTACTTCTAGGTTATGGGCATGTCCTGCTTAGTGGAGTCAACACGCCACTTCCAACAAAATTGCCTCCCCAAATTATGAGTGGTGTGGCAGATCAGCCATGTGGCTCACCGTGGGGGCCGTACCAGTTCCCCAAACAAAGTTTAGATAGAATGAAGCTTGCGATCGTAGTAAGTCACAGATGCCCAGTGGCTACGATCAAGGCACCTTTCATGGAGCACAAGGGTTTAGCCCCCCGTACCAGGTGTCACTTTCTATTCAAAGAGCCAGCCTTTACATCATACACACCTTACGTTAGATTATGAGCCCAAATGCTCCCAATCTGCAGACGGCGCGTTCGAACGCCACAGTTGGCATGCATATTGCTGACGTACACATGGTTCACATCCTACCTTCAGAGGGAACACCCTCTATGGTTGAGCGCCACATCTTGAGATCTGGGAAGTGTTTGACACTTTTAGATTCCTCGCCTTGTAAATGCTGTGGTGTGGTAAAAAGACAAGTACTTCCCTGATCATAGTACCCTCATGCGGTCCTTGAGCGCTTTGTCTTGATCAACCTAGGGAATCTGACTGAGCCTTGCAAAGACAGTTATACTCACTAGATAGCACTAGCAAGACCACCTGCAGACATGACCTTCACCCATGGGTAGTATTAAGTCCCGCTGATACCAGGTTTAAGATAATGGCCAAGGGAGCTATGTCTGTTTGCATTAGATTGGCTTATTACCTGTCTTGTAACTCTGTTGTAGCACTATCCTCATCCCCTGCTTCCTACTGTAGCAACGTAGGTGGCCTCCCTACGGGAATATAATTTTCTTGCTAATGCCATGTGATTGTGAATTGTCTCCATTGCTTTGCCGTTTAATTGTGCTGGGCTTGTTGTATGTATGTGCGTGGATACGATCTGCCGTGAATGGTACCAACCCACCAACTATTGGAGGTGAGTAATCGGGATTGGCAAGCCAATGGCAGCAAGAATCTAGATGTGTGTGCGTTTTGTCCAGCTGTATGATTGGGAATGCCCTGAGGCTTGCTTGTGTAGGCACTTTTTACAGGGAGAGATTGCTAATTTTGCTCGGATTGAGGAAACCCAAGTAGTTGTCCCCGGGTAATCCCGTGGTATCTGTCTGCTTGCCTGAACTAGCAGCTTGCTGTTGTTTTCAGATGCAACCACAACCGGTTGAGGGAGAGTACTACTTGGCCTCAGTCGAATATCAATCAGAAAGACCCCCCTTGCCGGAGATCAAAACACACACACCTTCAGAGGGGTTCAGAAGCAGACCCGCCCATTTTGTGGTCGCCATGGTATCATACTTTCTCATGGATCAGATGTCGATCTGAATTGGAGACAGACCAAACGGTGTCCAAAGGTGGATGGCAAACTGTCTAATTCTTATGTTTCAAGAAGTGCATGCGTATCTATTGAGGTGTGTGAGCTCAAGATCACGGATTGTTACCATGACCTTGCTCAAAAGGGAGTGTGAGTGGTATGACAGATTGGCCATGCGGCTGGCCATGTAGACTGTACCAGTTCCCCAAATGGAGTTCAGATATATTAAAGATTCCAAGTGTAGTGAGTCACAAATGTCCATTGGCTACAATCAAGACATCTTTTACGGAGTGCAAGGGTCTAGTCCCCCACATGTGTCACTTTCTACTCAAAGAGCTAGTCTTTACATCATGTATACCTTACGTTACAAATTTGTCTTCACACAGTTGGCACCAGTGTGGACAAAGTTACTGCAACAAAGTCCTGTAAAAAGACACACTCTCAATGACGGATGTCGCGTCATCCTTTGCGTCCACACCACCCGCCGCCTCCACTCACATTATTCAGCCAGCCGACAACTCTGTTTAATAAGACCCCCCACTCCCCCCAAAACTGTTGCCAACCAAGCCAGCCAAACGATTTGGTGGAGTGATTGTGTTGTCAGGGAACTCTCCTGGACTGACAACAAAACAATTGGCAGTCAATGACACCACAGCTGAGAAACTTCAGACTGACACCAGCCTGTGTGCTCAGATTATAGAAAGAACAACAAATTGCCACTCAGCGGCAGCAACAACAACAACAACAAGTAGCAGCCACAGCTGTCCAGAAGCAACATATTGTGTAATATAGAGTTCACATTTGAAATTTGGAATCCAAATGCTCCCCGTTCTGAAAACCTTTGAATAAAAACGCTACAATAAATAGAAAGCAAGAGTTCCCGCAACTCAACCTGGAAATATTTTGGCGTCACGGAGAACTAAAATTCCAAGTTCATCTAAAAGAAAATCAACTTCTGAAATATCTGGACGTATCAAACATCCACACCAACACGTGTTTCACAAGGATATCCCCTAATACATCTTCCAACACCTCACTACTCTCACATCCCTTATCCAAAAAAAACAAAAACAAACACATCAATAAAGTATACCCAGGGCACATTGCCGCCCTGGAAAATGCTGGCCTAGTAAAAAAGGATTTCAAATACCCAACCCTTCAAGAATCTCATTCAACTATCCAAGCTACCATCCAAAATTAAAAGAGAACCTGAAGCAATAACCGAGGAGGAAATCAAAGCTGAAGACAAGACGGACCAAGACAAAGCCAGAATCATCTGATTTTCCATCGGTCACATCAACGCATGGCAAGAACAACTCCACAAAAGACTGAAAAGACTTGAGACAAGTGCAGTTTAACTTAGCTCCAATTCTCAATGCCGTATCACAAGTTCTCTAACCTCAGATAAAAAATCAACAGTGATTTGACTGGAAAAATCAACAAAGGAATAATTGATCTCAACCTGAACAACAGGAAGTACAACTAGATTTAACTGGAAAAATCAACAAAGGAATAATTGATCTCAACCTGAACGACAGGAAGTACAACTGCAACATTAACTCAAAATTAGACAATGGGAGATGCATGTATGAAGACAAGTGCAGGAGAAGAATGGTAGTTTATGAACTAAAATGCATGTAACTGGCAAAAGTTATATTGATATTGGCAAGGCCCAGCTATATTTCAAGGAGAGGACGCAGCAGCACTTCCACGACATCTGGAAGGTAATTGAGATAGATATGGAAAAAATGGGGAGGACTGGTACAGAACAAGAACAAGGGGGTACATCAAGGCAGATACTTTTGCAAAACACTTCCCCAACCTTTGTAGAGACTGCAGAAACAGCAACGCCGCGAGGGCAGATTGAAGACAATTGTGGAGCCTTCTGTCCTCTATAGAGGGGACAGAATTTGACGCATAAATCATATTGCACTTTGGGCAACAAAATCTGTATGATTGAACGCAAAGAGATCCTCCAGTGTGTCAGATCAAATAAACGACTCGTCATCAATGACAATTTAGATATCTACAACTCCTGCAAACGCACAAGTAGATTTCACAAGTTTTCCTGTTTAGTTGCAAAAACACTGAGGATGCGCCTGGCGCAGAAAAAGCAAACTTGAAGAGACATTCCAAGACCAAACACACAAGATTTAACTTTGGAGAGGGCCCACACTCAAACAGAAGTCCCAGCAGAGGCACAAGCACAAGCCTACGCCCCAGCCCCCCATAACATTTTGTCAACCGTGTACAACTTTGTGTGGACCGCTGCCAGTCACTCCAGAACAGGCGTTACCCTCATAAGCGACACCTGCTTTTATATGACACTACCGTAGTTTAAAGAATGGATTCTTTGGAAAATTAGCTTCTGTTGAAAAATTGAGATTAATTAAAATTTCCCTTCTTTTCATTCGCTACAGATTACAAATTTCCTTTGCTTTTGTGAGTTGTGTATCAGCAAAATCTACAAAATTATGTGGAACAGAGGGATTACAAATTAATGTTAAGATTTTTTAAGCCACTACCTAATTAAGGTCCAAAATCCTTTTTAGCCAATTTTTCAAAGAATCCATTCTTTAAACTACGATAATGTACCTGGCCTAGCAAGGAGACACCCAACTGCTAACCCTACCAATCTTGAACTTGCACAAGTGAGACAGTATTTAGAGCCACGGCCTCAATTCGAGATATGATTTCCACAGTGGGCAATTTTTGGGTTTTTGATAATTGATTTATTCCATCCGAGAATATATTGCGCCAGGAATCTACTACTTCTTCAATATCATAGTCTGATCTAATAGATGTCACTTTTTTTGTCAACATACAATGATATGGCAGTACCTATATACTGAGTGGCTTTATACAGCGAAGGTGAAAATAATGAGTACCTACCTACTGTATCTATTAAATAGTCAGAGTCTTATCAAAAAGGTACAACTGAAATGGGATTAGTATTAATTAAATCCCAGAGGACAAATCGGCTTGCCATGCAACTACTATCACATGAGCCTGTCGAACCAATTTTCCCAAATTGTGACTAAGCCAAAACTTCAACTCATGACAGG
>JALLOY010000631.1:0-10639 GCA_036939835.1 Thalassiosira delicatula
CCATCATCATTCATCATCGCATTTATGGCAGATTATGATACCCGCCCGGGCACACAGCCTCTCCTCTTCACTGGCCATTGTCCAGCGACGACCGTTCAATGGTCGTCGCCTCCTCTTACTTTCCCATCCATCTCCGCCCATTGTCCTCCTTTGCGTCTAGTGGCGACCATCCCCATCATTTGCTGCGGCCTCTCGCTCTGCCCAGCGATCATCATCTTTCCTCCCCAGCCAATACGTTCCAATCTTACTGCGATGGGGCGAAGTCGCATCAACACGACTTCTGCACTCGCGGCCCGTCTCCCAGCCACCTCTCCAGCTCCCCTCCCCTCCCGCCCACATGGCTCCTCCGCCATGCCCTTTCTTACCTTGTTCTTTCTCTCATGTACATTTCATCCACACAACAATATACAAAAATCAGGTTTGGCTGAGGAGAATGTTTCGCAAATGACCATAGGGAGCTCCGCTCTGGGGAGTGGTGCGTCTTAAATCCCAGTAATTGACTTAAGTTATCAGGAAGCATACACAGCGTAAGCTTCCTGATAACCTTGTTCCAGTAAGCCCACACAGGTGGTCCCTGCCTCGCGGATCGACGAAGCAGTTCAAGGCACTATCTGGGACTCCTTCCCATACAGTGTGCCTTGGCTGTGGAGTCTTTCCGCGGAGACATTCTTCTGGTGGTGGAGACCAACAATCAACAAACTAGATCGGCGTTAAAATAAGGTTTCTTATTATGTTATGAAAGGGAGTATCAACTATCAGAATCAAATCGCATTGCATGCTGTCTTGTTTGTGCGGGAGTATTAGACACAATTGGCTTTCCGGCGGGCCGATACGACTCACCACGGAATGAATCCCTGGTGAGCGTATCGAGTAGATCTAAATCCATCCGGGTGATTCTCACAAGAAGGAGGTCATCCAGCTGCCGGAGGCTGATGATTTCTACTCCCGCCTTTTTAAATTTGTCATTTGAGGTGTCCATCCGCGCGAGCAAATGTGTTGTCCTCTTTGAAAACTGGGCATTTACCTTGCCGCCAAATGAGAGGATCATTTGGGCTATTGATTTGTCGACTGCTGTGCCAATCTCTCCGATCTCCGGAAAGATACCAGCAGTCACGAAGACCATTCCTTGGCATACCTTCTCCGCGATGGCTCCATTCGCTCCATGGGACAAAAAAAAGAACCTTGTCGTTGGGCGGCCAACCATGCTCTTGTTTGCCTCCTTCTTTCCTTTCTTGCTAGTCTTTGTCATTGTCAGGAGAGTACTCCAAAAATTGGCCTTGCTGTTCTTGAGAGTGTTCCTTTCACAGTAGTTTTTGAGAACCTCTCCAAATCTGTCATTACATACTTTCATTACTATAATGCCGTAGAATCTTTTGCCCAAGTCGTACGAAAACAAATACAAATCTGATTTTCAATTGCTGTTTGAAACCAAAAACTCGCCTCGTTTACACGTCAGTATAAACTCCGACCTCAGATTTGGATGCTCCAGTATCCTCCTCTTTGCCCATTGCAAAGCCTTGTCGCCCTTGTCGGAGATGTCGAAAGTCGTCAACTGTTTTGAGACAGCATGCATTAACATTTTTCCCACGAAAAAAATGCTCGGTTACAAGACAAAGTCCGCCTTGCCCCCCAACATTGCGCAATACCGTCGCTAGATCATAGTGTTGCATCGCCTCTGTTCCCATGATCTCCTTTTTGTAGCAGACCATTGTGTTGAGCAATTTATATTTGTCGGAAGTCTTGTTTTTTTGAGATCTCTAGCGGATTTGACTGCCCAACCCAACACTCTGTTGGTTTCGCTTGTGATTGCTTCGTTGCTCAAATTTACTTCAATTCTTTTGCGGAACGATCCGGGATCTATCTTTCTCCTTTCGTTTTCTACGCCTTTGACTATCCACTGTCAAAGTATTTCCCCAAGCACGTGACCTAAGATCGTGTTTTCGGGTGAGATTGTCTGTATAACATCCATCGGTAGCATTTTGCTACAGGTTTGTTGGAATTCATCAGACGGTATGAAGTGAAAAAATATTGTATTAAAAACAATCAACAGAGTTCATCTTTCAGTGTTGTAATGTAATACCTATACAAAAATCATATCCATGATGAGTTTGCATGCTTTGTCAAAAGCATGCAAAATCATTTGGTTAGACAATTCAAACCACGACCACACTTTCTTGTCCTCTTTTGCGAGAAGGAACCAGTTATAAAAATGCTTTTCCCCATGATGTACGAAGCATATCTCCAGAGAAGCTTCTTTGATCAAAGCTTCTCAATGATATGCTTGACCATGTCATCTGATGTTGGCTGTGGGAGCGGGGGCAAATCTTTGTCGTTGATCTCTGTCAACAAATTGACAACATGTTCAACAATGGACACATTTTTGGCTGGAACTTGCTTGTTGTATGGATTCTGAACTGAGACTTTTCTGTCCCTTATCTCCACCAATTGTACCTTTGCTTGCTCTGGCACAACATGATCATCTACTGGTCTCTTTTTACCAACTGCCAAAGTGGTAATGTCAAGAACGGAAATATTGTTGTCAACCGCACTGGCAGTTGATTCAGAGACCGGATATGTTTCATCGTCTGACACAACAGCAGTCTCTACTGCGTCCTATATTTAGACTGCGTGCTACATTGCCAGCACATTGTTGAAAATCATATTGGATCCAAAAGCTTCGGCCTCTGTCAAACAGGATTTTGTCTCCCTGAAAAATTGTGCAGCAAAAGCGTCACAAAATTGCCTCTTTGTTTAATGCAATTTGATAGTTTTGTGTGTTCCGCCAATGTTCTTGGATTTAGTGATCATACCAAGATCCTCCTTGTCGTAGCTTGTGCTGTTACGCAGAACTGTTAATGCCTGTTGACATCATCCTGTTTGTCACACCAGTCAAGTCCTTCAGAGCTTCACCAAAGCCCATAATCTTTTACAACAAAGACCAGGTTTCAATGAAGCTTGAAGCAGATTGAGCCACTGTCAGGGCAAATACCAGGTTTACATCGGGCGGCAATAGAACCGCTGGTGGATCAATAACATCTTTCTTGCAAATACAAAAAACACGAAAAAAAAGAGGCATAATCTTATACGTGTCTTTGTGAATGAAAGTTGTTTTCCAGTGTTTTGCCTGCTGCCTTTATGTGCAAATTGTGCCTTCCAATGATTTGCAAAGTAACTCAGGTTCTTTTTCACTTGGGTTTCCAACATGTCAATGTTTGCATGAAAATAAGGTCATCCATTTTTAGCAAAACATAGTTGTACAGCTCACTAACATGTGTAGTAAACTCAAACGAGCTGATATCCGACAGCAGTTAGGATCTGGAATTTTAACGTATGTTTGCAATTCATTGCCACACATCAACCAGTACCTAAGTTTGCCGGTCAGGTGATTGGCAACACAATATATATATATATCGTCTTGTTGTACTCCAGTCGTTTTACAGACGTGAGCAGCATATTTGGCCAAAGATTTGCGTGTGAGCCATCCTTTGGCATGTTTGGCGCTTTTTGCTCCACTTGTTGAGATTGATGGTAGCTTGTCTGATGTCCGTCAACCATAGTCTGATGTTGTCCGCCCACTCTTTATCATACAACCAAATAGCTTGGAAGAGCTGCTTGCCAATGAAATAGCCGTTAGA
This sequence comes from Thalassiosira delicatula, assembly GCA_036939835.1. Taxonomy (NCBI): domain Eukaryota; phylum Bacillariophyta; class Thalassiosirophyceae; order Thalassiosirales; family Thalassiosiraceae; genus Thalassiosira; species Thalassiosira delicatula. Next base: position 3,636 of record JALLOY010000631.1, read on the forward strand.
ATCAAAATATTTCTTGTCTCCATCCAGATGACTTATCCGAGTTTGATTCCACACATTTTTGAGATTGTGTGTGCTGCAATGATGCATGTGAATCCAACTAGTATTAGCGCATGGCTTCCAAAATCATACACAATCCTCAGAGATCCAAGCTTGGTTGGAAATCTCTTTTTTCATGCGCAAATATTTGTATGAGCGCTACATGCTTCCAGTTGCGTCACAAACAAGATCAAATACGCGACAACCAACCAATTCACATGCGACAATGCAATGAAATAGTTACACCAGCACAACATGCACTGGGAGGGAACCAGAAATGAAAATGCACTACGCCAAAAACATGGCCTGGCGTCGAGCAGTACAAGAGCGAATGGATGCAATGTGTTGACTTGTGCTCAACATTTATCTCATTGTTGTCTAGCATATTTTTGACAATCTTGTTCACATGGTAGAAATCTTTTGCCATTCCAGTAAGTGAATCATTTTCACATTGATCACCAATGCCTTCAAAATCTTAATATTGTCCAACCCAAGTTAGTACCACTCTTCAAATCCCTTCCGACAGTGTGGTTGGATGACGCCCATTGATAGACAAAATCTATTGTGGACATTTTGCTGTGACTTCATTTTGTCAAACATGCTGGGGATGGGAAGGACAAGTGCACAATTGTCTTGTGCCTGCATGTGCGCCTTTGGACACTGGGGATAATCGTTGAAGGCCAGTCTGAGCTCAGAAGGGATGAAAGTAAAATCATTTTTACTATCTTGTCGTTTTTGTACCTAATTTGTGGTATACATTGCTAAAATATTAGCAACACATTTAGCATTGTTGTGCAAGATTGCTTCTCCTCTCGTAAATTGACCATCCTTCTTGACTTTGAGCAAGGATTGGAAAATGGTCTCCTCCAGGTGAGCGTGGGTTTCCTTTTCTTCCGCCATTTTTTCATTGCCGTAGATGTGTGCATTTGCATTGCCTCTGACACTTTCATTACTTGTGTCTCATTTTTCAACCTTGCGAGCAGTCTGACAATTAGTTTCTCTGATTAAAATCTCCTCTACCCCAGGTTCTCCTCTCCATGCGCTGCTTGCGTTCCTCCTTGTCAAGGAATTCAGAACTTCATTGGAACACTGCTGTCGCTGTTGGGAGCGACACACATTTCTTGATGTGCCACTTTCATTCTTGCAGGCTAATTCTCGTTTTTACGCGTAACATGCATGGCAGCAAAGACAATGTTGATGCGTAGCTTTTTGATAGACCACTGTTTGCAACTATTTTTGTTGCAAATAGCAACAACTTGCTTTACATCGAGTGAGAAAAGATTAGAACCTTTCAGTTCCAATGCTGGGAAGGCCATATGAATGAATACATTCTCAATTTGGATATTGCCCGCGTCCAACAGAGAGATTATTTTACGTCGGATGTTATATTCATTGATACTACCAGACAGAAGTGCGGTGGTAGCACTGGCAAGAGCAGGAGTGGCGATAGTGGCAGCGGCAGTGGCAAAAGTGGTGAATGCGGGAGTGACGAGGGCGGGAGTGGCAAGGATGACAGCTGTGTCGGCAAAGAGCTCCGAGAACCCTGCTCCCGCAAAAGTTATTCTGTGTGTGGCAGCACACCTAGCAACAACTCAACGGAATCAAACCATTGGATGGGTTGGCGACAAAGGAACACTTCTGGCTTTGCCATAAATTTTGAATGAAGGGCCATCTCTTTGCTCAAAACGGCATGATGGTTTTCATTCCAGCAAACTTGTCGAAGCGAGTGCTGTTGGTTCCCTGGCAAATCACTGGCGCACCATTGCTGCCAAGTTGATTGGACATCGTTGTCAAAGAAGGATTGCTCTCTGCAGTGGGGGAGGTTGTGTGGTAGTGCGGCGATGGGGCGGCAAATCATAGTGCATAAGCGGCTACGAAAGACACGATAGACGTTTCAAATGCAAAACGTGTAGTTAATTTACTACATAACACGAGGATGGCCGATGCGCCACTGGCGATGAAGGAATGGATATATTACTAATTTAGATGTTCTGTCAAAAGATCTATAACGCTAAAGGTTCAAATCACGGCTTACAGACGAACCATTGTTTTTGTGGTGAATTGAACCAAAAACATGATATTGAAGCCGTTCGGTCAAAAAATTCTGCGCACACGCGCTTGAACACCTCTTACTTATATTCGTCTCTACACGGCCTGGTGAGATTCATCTCTCTGTACATGTCTAGTCTAAACCAACACCATCTGTAACACCCAAACATCAAATTTCACTCAGAATCTAATTATATTCCGGCTTCGTCCCTGTGTTCCCCCCTTGTGTGTTGTGATGGCCTTATTGGCACATTTCTCACTCAATGACATTTCATAATCGGGACACAAGATCCCCCCCGTCAACATTATAAGAAGGAGGTAGATTTGTTTCTGGTAAAAGAAATCCAGGTCATAAGTAAGTACGCCCAAACTCGCTGTGTAAAAAATTGTGTCTGTTCGGTACCTGCAGGTAAAAGTAGGAAACGGTTGCGCCCGCCGGACAGATTTGCAAGATTAAGTGAGCGAATATTTTGACATATTGGCGATAATGGCAATAACCCTAAATGTCAAAATAGCGCCTATCGTATGGACAGCAGGCGCACCAGCTGGAGGTAATATATCACCGCTTTTAGCGATAGGTACATTCATTTTTACCACAGAAACATCAGGATTTTATCCAGCTACTGCTAAAATCAGCGAAAACATCGGGTTCCTGCATCACGCACGCACAAAAGTACTTAAGTTCTTGGTTCTTGGTGACGGACGATGACGCACGCTGACGCCAGTCAACTGTCCTGCCGCCCACTGCCGCCTGCCTGTCCGTTGCATGCAACATCTCCAAAACAACACGAACATCATCCCATCCTGCCTGCACCATCATCACCAGCATCACCATCACCATCACCATCGCCATTGTCGCACTGCCTCTTGTACGGCCGCCACTGACAACGAAACAATCGCTGGCACTGCCATTACATAGTCTCAATAGAACCGTTGCTATCCCACCATGAAGCAGTCGCTATTCATCCTCGGCTTGGCAGCCTCCGCCTCCGCTTTCACCGGCCCCACCCCCACCACCCGACCAGACACCGCCCTCTTCGGCGGCGCCCGAGGCGGGGCCACTACCCTCGAGGGCAAGAAGGAAACCGTCTCCAAAGTGAAGGAGCTCTTGGACTCATCTGAAATGATTTTCACCGTCCCAGCCTCGGGCATCACCGTCTCCCAAGTGCAAAGCTTGCGCAATTCCCTTCCCGAGGGCACCACCATGAGCGTTGTCAAGAACAAGCTCATGGGCAGGGCCATCGATGGGACTGATTATGAGGCCGCGGGGGAGATGCTCAAGGGAGCCAACATGTGGTTTTTCATCGAGGAGGATATTGGAGCCACCGTCAAATCGTTCAATTCTTTCGTCAAGGACGAGGGATTGGCCGAATCTCTTACCATCCTCGGGGGAAACATTGACGGGACGAATTATGATGCTAAGGGTGTTAAGGCGATAGCCAAATTGCCTTCAAAGCAGGACCTTATTGGCGCTATTGCCGCACGTATCAATGCTGTCCCTACCAAGGTGGCGCGTGTTATCAAGGCACCTGGTATGAAGATGGCTAGGGCCATCAAGCTTGCCGGAGAAGAGGGTGATGACGCCTAATTCTGCGAAAAAACAATATAAGATTCTGTCAAAACTTGTTTTTACACCTGGCACCCTGGCTGCTCGATTTTTGTCACAATACAGTAGGTGCTAATTGTTTCCCCCTCTTTTTTGCGTGCAAAGTATCGGAGTTGAAGAAGCAAGTACACTCTATTCTTCCATTTCCTAGAAGACAACAATTCACGTCTCAAAACCTCATTGAACCTTGAGCCCATCCCCCCCACAGCAGAACTTATAGTGATTATCTGCAAATAGTTCGGCCGTTGGTTTCGAGAAATGTGGCTGCTCACACCGGTTGTTGTTCGTGATAGAAACTGTGAAAGCGCAGGTGCGTGCTCTATAATTACGCATCCACTAACAATTAAAAGGTTGTACGCAAATTATGGAATGTTGGAACCTCACCTGGGCGCCACAGCGAACGCCGGTAATATCCAAGAAGCAACACAGACGGGCAGCCTTAGTTGAGAACTGTAGATGCCACACATTTTCTAAATCTCAATGATTATTGAACAATAGAAGGAGTTATTGAGGCTCTGGTTTCGAATCAACATTGTATACTGGGATCGTTTGAATGATGTGTACCAGTGTCTCGCGCCTGCTCATAAAATTCGTCTGTGAGCAAAAGCATACGATACTAGGTACCAAGAGCGGCACGAAGTTGGGCATAAAGTAACAAATAATTGCAGCACAATACGCAGGCTTGTTGACTACAAGCAAATTCAATTGAGTCAAACTGCACCGAGTACGCCAAAGATCACCAAAGCGGTAGCGGTACACATAGTACAATACAGGTGGAAATGAGAGAGAGAGAGAGAGAGAGGAACCCCATACCAAAGGGATGTATTGGGCGGTAAAACACTTTTTGAGGGCTTAACAGGAGTTTGACGCGGCCATTTGATGTACCTTCTTTACCCCCCCCCCCCCACCGTTGGTCTTCATATATTTGAGACCACGGTCCAAGACCTTAGAACTGTCTGTATCATGCTCATCTTGTAGCAAAGACAATGCTCCTTCGGTGTGTGTGTGTGAAAGATTTAGAGGGCAGTGATGCTAGAGATGCCAACAGAGAGCCCACTGTGTCTTCAAGTCTCCAAAACAGGACAGTTCCAGGAAGCAAAAACAGTCGTGGAAGGGAGTGATCCACTTGGTGTGAGCATCACCACGATAGGCACTCTGCTCCCAGCTCCACACCCACAATCTTGGTGCTGAAAATACCATGTTGGATCTTGAGTTGGTTGTAGAGAGACATGGCCATAAGCTCCTTGCCGCATGTGTTGCAAGCAAGTTGTTTGTATTGCCATTCCTGCTTGGACACCATCAGGATTAATAAATCTACCAGTATCTGGTAGGTACTTCAAAGGTGGGCAATAAGCGTCTGCCAGACAAATAATATTACGTAGGTTTTCTATTGACACATTTTTACTAGTATGAAACACCCTTACCAGTTAAACTGTTATTGCTGCACCAGGAATCCCACATAACCACCAGCCTCAATGACGTAGCCTACCAGTAAAGAAGTGGAATCCATTCATACTAAAAGTACGGTGCTAGGGTCAGATCTTTTTGTTACTTTTGTGATACCGAGAGCTTACAAGTCATTTTTTATATCGAACTAAGCAAAAGGTGCAACAGACCAGACTCCTTGTCTCCTCTTCCTCTTACGCCGCCTTACACACTACACAAAGTGCAGACCATTTTTGGATCTTGCCTTGAAGTAGAAAGAGGGGGTTTGTAGCCCCCTTTGTGACTACATTAAAGTAGATCTCTCATTTTACACGTCCTTCTAGATTAATGTCCCGTTTTTGCAGACATCAAGATCCCTCTAGCAATTTCTCGTGGATTGTTGAGTCCGCCACTTTCTCTGCACAATGGGGACGTAAAGTCTCCCCCCATTGAACTGCCTCTCTTCTCTTTTGGCCTGCCGCCCCTGTGTATGTTGTCCGCCACAACCTTCCTTCTGTTCGTGTGCCTCGCGTCTTTGCCGTGGTCTGACTAGCAAGGTGCATATCCCATTCCCTTTGCCGTTGCTAGATTTGGATCTGACAACTTCCATCTTTGCCGTGCTCAAAGCTCTTGGCCTTGACATTGTCCTCCTTCCTTTCAATGAGGAACATACACATCTCCTTGTATTTGGGGCGACTATGACCCCCATTGAAGTTGTCTCTTTGGAGTTGATCTCCTTTGGGGGGGGGGGTGTTATGGGTGACATCAGTGGTGGTTCCGTGCTTTCTTGCCTTGCTCGGCCTTTCTTCTCCCTTCATGGGGTTGCCGCTCCATGATGGGGTCCATCGTTGATGAAAATCCTCCCTCTTCTCTCTCAGCTAGGGCTGCGAGACCTCTCCCGTGGGCGCATCTTTTGGCGGCCCTTTTCTACCAGTCAACAGACACGACTCTTCAATTGTTGTCAGGTTGCAGGGTGGGTCCTTCTTTTTGACTCTACTGTCTAACACCATCTGCTGCTGCATCTGTTGGGGACATATGCAGTGGAATTGAGGTGGATCCTCCCACAAGCTGGCAACGGGTCATCTGGCTTTGAGATGACTGACGGTTGTCGTTTAGCCAAGACCCCGGGTCTTTCTAGGGGGTGCCTTCTTGGGGGCGTCTGTCATCCCTGATGCTATCCTGCCTTCCTTGTCTTTGCATGGTCGTCCGCTTTCCCTCTATGCCATGGAGGGAGCTTTAGCATCACTGGGCTTTGTTACCATTGAAACTCATCCCCACCCTTTACTTTGAGGGGGGATGCTTCCCTTGGATGGGGGTCCCTGCTTATGGGTACTTGTTTGCCTTTCAGTTGAGAGTTTCAGTGTAGATTTCCCTGGAGGCGGAAATCTCATGGTTGATGAATATGAATCATCCTTTCTCCAATATTATGGTTTAGCGGTTGAAATGAGGATCTGAACTGGGATCTATCTGTGACGTTGAGCTCCGTCTATTGAATTGCTGGTATATATCAGTAGAATGGCGGACAGATGAGAAGGTGTAGAGCCATCGTATGTATGTACTTAAGTAGTAAGTATCCCCACATACCGGTATTCTCACACTCCTTTGTGATGAAGCATCAGATCGGTATAAAGTAGAGCTTATCCAGCTTGAATAATCCTTCTTATGAAAGTTCTTGTAACTTTTGTGGTGTGCATGATATGCATATTTGCACTTTGTGCATCACAGGGAACCCAAATAACCTTGGTCTCACTCAACATTGGTTGTTGGCAAGGGACTTACTCAATTGTTTATTGGCAAGGGGAATGTCATTGAAATCACTTTTGCGTGAAATATGGAGATGTCCTAGTTTTGACATCATTGTGAATGAATTGTAAATAAAATAGAAATT
>JALLOY010000632.1:0-18530 GCA_036939835.1 Thalassiosira delicatula
CGCCGAGGCAGCGCAAGCATTACTATTGTAAAAAGATCAGAAGAGCACCACCTTCATGGTTTTCTGGTTTGCAATACAAACATGAACAAATTCATATTGGAGTTCAATTTTAGCCAACAAAATTGCCACAAATGGAGAATCGTTCGCAATAGATAAAACAGAAACAGTGGAACCACTTTGGAACGTCAACCAAACTGGAACGATGAAGAGCGCAACACTTATGATCCAACAGAGTGTACTTGTGAGCGGCAACGCCTATTGATTTTAGTGCTCGCGTAGCAGGAAAAGGTTTGAGCCGATCGCTAGTTGATTGCGGAATTGGCGAGATTTTCTCTGCATGTTTGGGCCCACACATATCTTGACGGGTAGTCACCGACACCACACTTTCGTTTGACATCGAGCATGGTCTGTTTCTTGGCAGCGATGTTGAGATTCACTGCAAGATTGAGGATTTCTTCAAAAACCTGAATCTCCTCGCGCAACATGCAACAGAGCCTTCTGTAACCTTGATTCGACAGTATGGATGTATAATTCTTGTAGTTCTCGCTCCCGTGAGTCTCTCTCAACTCAGTGTTGAAATCGCCACTGCCGCCCAACACGAGATCCAGCGACGCTGCATCTTGCCACATGTGTTCGTTCCTCACGACGAGAATTTCCTTCTCTTCGTATATTGTCGAATTGGTGTTGTTGCTTCTCCATTCGGAAACGGGGCTGTACTTGTCGATGGTCATTGATTTGTAGTATCGATAGTTGTAGAACGCGTGATGGCTTCTGCCTCTTTTCTGCTTCCCATTGACATACAATTCTGCTTCGAGCCTGCATTTTTCATCAAACTCGAGGGCAACCCCGCTCGTGTAAGGGACACTCGCCAGATCCTCCAGCGTCGGGGCGCACTCACGATAAAAGGGCTCACTTTTTTTAGTCACAAAACATCCATCTATCCGATTGGTGACATTTCTCCCCTTTCGATCGACGGATCTCACGCAGTTGTCGGGATGGGAATATTTGTAGGTGGATATCATCCGATCGACGGGATTGCGCACGACGAAGAGGAAGCTCGTCGCGCGGTCCATGCCCGCCTCGTCGCAATTCCACATGTGACACAGCGAAGCGTCGAGCCGTTGGAGCACGTTGCCCGGCCTCCAGTGTCGCCTCTTGAGAGAATATCGGAACGTCAGTCCTCCCGATTTGCCGACGTGGATCAACGCGATCGTTCGATTTGGAATTTGCAGGACGCGAGCAGCCTCGTCGTCCGAATCCAACAACGCAGAGTTGTTGTTATTGCGCCGTATTCCCTGCGATGAATTGCCCGGCGGCGCCGCATCATCGGACGTGACATCGTCCCATCGCGTGTGCGACTTGGCAAACCGCCGCACTTCACGCAGCGATGAGTCGCGCTGCTGCGAGGGGATAAAATTCGAGAGGGTCTCGTACGTGGTCCGTAATGAGACTCCCAGGAAGGTCGCGAGGGCAGCCGCGATTGATGCGACGACGGCGAACTTTCTGGAACGGACCTTCGCCCTCCTCCCACTTTCGTGTGCGGGAGCCATGATCTCGAGCGCTGCGAGAAGTCGGGCACAGAGCCAGAGCGCAAGCGACCTCTTGCTCTTGCGGAAGGATGAGTCGCGTTAGATGTTGAACCAGCGTCTCGCGGCTCATCGCCATCGCCATTAGCCATCGTTCTGCGTGGATGTTGGGAGGAGTACTTCTCTACGTAGGAGTATGTATGTCATAAATATACGTACATACGTTATCTCTTCATTGCCGAAATTAGCGAACGCCGTATGCAATCTACATACTCCTGGTTACGATAGGTACATACGCGCAACTGCTGCGACCATCCAGCAAACGTTCGGCCGTCCAGCTGGAGGTCTGACTTTCTACGGCGCTGGTAGCGATATTTTTCGCTCGATCTGCTGCCGGCATCGAATTGCAACAAACCACGCGGCGACAATCCTCGGTTGCATGGTTGCATCGAGAGGAGAGTAGAGATCGACGGCGAAAAGCCATGACGGAAGGAAGAAGACGAAGAAGAACAGGACTCCAGAGAGCGTCGAATTGGACCATTCCACATTCACATTCTACCTGATACATTCGTCCGGCTACTTTGAAGCGAACAAATAACATGACGGCAACATCGCTCGACGACCGCGACGACCGGCGACGACGTCGGAGAAAACCCGGACCGACGACCTCCTCGCCGACGTCGGCCCCCGCCGTCGTCGTCGTCGGCCGTCATTCTTTTTTTCGAGAAAAGTTTATTCTCGCGGCGCTGCTCCTGCTGCTGTCGACTACGCGGACAGGACCGTTGACCGCCACCTTCTGCCGCGCGCTCCTGCTGCGCTCGTCGCTTGCGCCTCCGTCGTATCCGCGTCCGAGAATACGTTCCGAGAAGGAGACCTCCGCGATAAGTCGTCCTTCGTCGTACGCGACGTTCAAGANCGAGAGAGTGACTTAGAGAGACAGCGTGTGACGCGCAATATTTTGAAATTTTTTTGAAAATTTCGCCTGGGCGCGATCGTTCCTTCCTTGCGCACGTAAATATATTGAAACTCGATGAAATGCATGATTGCTGGGGTTTCAGATGGACGGCAATTGTCAAAGGGAGAGTTTGGAGGACGGCCGCCGTAGCTAGGCCACAAAATTCAGGGGGCCAAATTAGTGCAACGAATGCGCGTCTCGCCGAATTTGAGCGCACGTTGCCTTGCATATTTTTTCCACAGCAATGTGAAAGAAAGGCTCGTCGGAGTTGATCGCAAACCGCGCGGAGGAGAGATCGTCCCGCTGCCCACCGTAGGGTTCCCCCGAACTTGTCGGCGCGCGGCACTGCAAAATTCTTTCAGTCTCCGATGACGGTTATACATGACATTTTGCAGCCTCGGACGGTACATTGGAACGTATTGCCAGCCTCGATGCGCCGGCGAAAATTCATTCACGTGCCGAGTAGACATCGCCATTCGAACGTTCTCTCTACATGTCTGGAAGGAGTGCTAGCGGGAAACATGCAACAATGATTCAACATGCCAAACGTCTCACAATGTCCGTCGTTCTGCCTTCTGCGCGCTGTCATCCTCGCGGGCCAATCTCAAATCCTACGATCGACGTCGTCACGCGCTAGAGTCGACTACCTCCCACAATTAACTTTATTCAGGGCGCCACCTCGCGCGAACTACCTCCATCCGCCGGCACGTCCCTCTTCCTATCAAAACAGCAGCTCGACGCCTCCGCGGAAAAGACATCTGAATCCGACAAAAAACCCAACAACAGAAAACCCAACAACGACCAAAGGAGGAAGAAGAGGCCGCAAAACAACAACGACAACAACAACAGCAACAAAAAGTACAAGAAGAAGCGCAAGTACTCGCGAAAGCTCCCCCCCACCCCCTCGGAGCAGGCCGCGACGGACGGCCGACGGAAGCGTCGCGCGGCCTACGAGGAGATGCGCCTCGCCTCCCTCCGCGCCACGAACGGTCCCCCCGACGTCTGGGGATTCGACTCGCTGTTTCCGGACCCGGTGGTGGACGAGGAGAGCGTGAGGGAGGACCTGTACGGGAGCAGGGCGAGGGAGGAGGAGACGAGGGAGAGGAGGGCGGAGGCCGAGCGGGCAAGGGAGGAGGCGCGGGCGGCAACGGCCGTCTCGGCGAGGGAGGAGAAGGCCGCAGGAGGGAACCGCCGGACAACGATCGCGGCGACCGCCGACGGCGTGGAGGGAGCCTCTGCATCTCCATCCGTCGAGGGTGACGAGGACGGCGGAGAACAGTCTCCGCCGCCGGTTGACCGGACCCTCACCCGCCTCGTCAAGGATCGAATCAACGGGGTCACGCGCTCCCCCACCGGCTCGGTCCAGTACTCCACCTCCCTCCTCGACTCCGGACGGGCCGTGCAGTTCCGGGACGGGGTGCGCCTCGGCAAGGCTTTGACCATCAACATCGACCGGCTGTGTCACTTCGCCAAGAAGGACATGCGCCGCGGCCGGCTGGAGGAGGCGCAGGAGAACTACCTCGAGGCGCAACGGATGGATCCGACGGACGGGAGGCCGTACCTGGGGCTGAGCAAGATCGCCGAGAGGAGGGGGGATCTGAAGCACGCGAGGGGATTGCTGAAGGAGGGGTTCGGGAAGAGCTCGGGGGGGTACGTCGTCGTGAGGGGTCCGTCGGAGAAGAAGAAGAGGAGGAGGGGCAATGGCGGCGGCAGCAGGAAGGCCGAGCGGCGGAACGACGACGACGACGAGCCGCCGGCCATCGGACACATCCCCGACCTCGGCGCGAACCCGTTCCTGCTCCAGGCGCTGGGAACCCTCGAGCAGAGGCTGGGCAACCTCGCCACGGCCGAGGGCCTCTACCTCCGCGCGATACGATCACGTCCCTCCCACGCCGCGGCGTGGGTCTCCCTCGCCCAGCTCCGCACCAAGCGCCTCCGGCAGGGGGCCGACGCCGGCCGGGCGTGCTACGAGTCGGCTGAGCGGGAGCTCCGCCGCATCGGCGCCAAGCCCAGCTCCTTCGTGTACACGGCCTGGGCGAGCATGGAGTACAAGAAGGGGGGGAGGGAGGACGACAGCCGATCGCTCCGGAGGGCGCGGGACCTGTACCGGAAGGCTCTGGACGTCGATCCCCGGTGCAGCGTGGCGTTCCTGGGACTGGGCGTCATGGAGTCGGAGTGCGGGAACTACGACGAGGCGCAGGAGTGGTTCGAGGAGGCGCTGGCGTTCGACCAGAGGAATTCAAGGGTGCTGCAGGCGTACGCGATCATGGAGAGTCGGAGGGCGCCGAGAGTGGAGGAGGTGGATTCGAGGAGAGTGTTGGATTTGTTTGAACGCGCGCTGAAGGCAAACCCGAGGGACGCTGGGGTCTACCAGGCGTACGCGTTGTTCGTGGTGGAGTTGGGGGACGTGGATTCGGCGAGAGAACTGTGAGTGCTAATTTTGCGTCGAGACGAATGCGTCCGGTCGAAACCCAAAAAAGTGACATGTCAACGTTTCAAAGTGTTGACAACCTTGTTTGGAGTTTGGTGTTTTTTTTCTGGAAAAGTCACCGCGCCCGGGATGGTCTAGGCAATGGCAATAAATCTATCAATGTGTCGACGCCATTTTACGTCCGCGACTACCTTTGAGAATTCAAAGATTTAGCTCCAGAAACACGAGGGCAGACACACATTGACACAAAAACTCCTCTGCGAGAGTTTCCACCACTCCCACGGCTTGTTTCGGATGAGTAAAAGTCCACGCTTGCGTCACGGCGAGACGACGGTCCAAAGTTCGGCACCACAAACCAAATATGAGGAAAACGAAAAAGAATACAGGATCGTTGACACGTCACTTCTTGGTTTGCATGAACACTCGAAGAAACACTGCCCATGAGAGTGGCTTTTGCATTGGTCACGAACGAGTTGAGCTTAACTGATCACGAAATTCGTGGATTTTCTGTCGACCGTCGTGGCTCAACGAGTTGATCAGAGTTGATCAGAGTTGATCAGAGTTGATCAAAGCCACTCCCACGAGCTATGTTGCGACTTGCACCGATACAAGTTGCTCAATGTTTCAGGAGTGATTGGAAACTGGATGGACACAAAACTCAAACAACGTTTTAGAAGTACCCGAACGGACAGAAATTTTGTGTGATCAGTTTGTGATCGCACCAATGAGGCTGTTTTTGGGCAGCAGAGCGATGATCGCTGTCATTGATTGCAATTGTTGGGTTTACTTCCTCAAATTATCTCATATCAATATTGTTACCTTCTCTAGGCTACGGAGGGGAACATCGGTCAACAAACGCCATGCCCCTGTTTGGCAAGCATGGGGAGTCCTTGAAACCCGCTACTCCACCGCCAAAATCGCGCGCGATGTCTTCCAGCAGGGAATCTGGGCGTGCGCCGCCGCGGGCGGCGGTCAGAGCGGAGGACGGCGCTGCGCCCGGCTTTGGCAGGCGTGGGGCGTCCTCGAGGCGCGTGAGGGCGACCACGCCGCAGCCCGAAGGTGTTTCAGCCGCGCCCTGGACGCTGACCAGCGAAATGTTGCGGCGCTGACAGCGTGGACGCTGATGGAGGCGGAGCTGGGGAACTTCGCCGATGCGCGGAGCATCTTTGAACGAAGCCTGAGGATGTTCCGCGGGCAGAGCGTGGACAAGACGGCGATTTGGAGGGCGTATGAGGTCATGGAGGAGCGGGCGGGGAACACGAGGGAGGCGCAGCGAGTCTTCCAGAGGTCGATGGGGGAGGCCATGGAAGACAGGGGGGAGGAGATCACGCCGGAGAATCCCAGCACAGAAGCGGAGGACATGCTTACCGCGTCTAAGCTGAAGTCTTCCAAAAAGAGGGAAGTGGAGTTTTCAAGATGGGATACGGGAAGTGACGAGTTGGATGCTGAAGTTTGGATGAACAATGGATCGATTGAAGGGAAGGTCCCGGCGGGAATGATGAACAAGCTGAACAATCGACGGTGAGAGAGTAAATGGAAGCATGTAGAGAGTTGGCTAACATGAAAGAGACCTCCTCTTAATTTAATATTTCATCTATCGTATCATCAACGGAGACATGATGAAGAAAAATGAGCCCTCTCCACCAAACGGGGCCTGAATGTATGAGCACCACTCCGTTGATGCAGGTCAGCAAGAATATAGTCTTATTTGCTCGATTGCGGCCGTGGATCCAGTACCTATTATGATGTGCTCGACAGCTGGAATGCTGTGGAGAAAGGAGGAGCTCTTCTGCAAAGATATACGAGGATACACGAAACTGATGTCACAACATTGCTACTTGTGATTAGTATTTCCCATTTGTCATCGAAGTGGTGTCAGTTTCATCGTCCCTCCCTCCTAGTCATGTCACACCGTGTAATTAGTTGTCCCTACACCTATCTATATCTATTCTATCAAATAAATCCATCCGATATGTGCCCGACATTAATATGACAAAGTTAAGTAAATCAGATTTAAATAATGGGCTTCAGACAGACTTCATACCATGTCTGCTATTCTTCCCCAAAGGCAGGTTGTACTGGTCCCACATCTGCAATTACCAACTTGAACAAACTTAGGCTGCGATACAAATGCATCTGTTCCTGGTCACACATGGTTGCTTTTGTTTTGCACCGCAGTCTCCACAAGCAAACACTATGCGTTCTTCTAACCGGTTAGGTTTAATAATGTACAAACTTTGTACACGTACAGATTTTGTACATTTTTTCTTTCTATTCTGTTCACACGACTAAAAGTAAACCAATCACTTGCTTTCTCTCATAAAACAAAATGTAAGCAACTCAAGAATTTGAGGTCATATGGAGACCTCCGTTCTGAAACCTTGCTCAGGGGGTCAAACACTACCAGATACCTGATTATTGGGCAAGGTATGGTTCTCATATCAAGGGGGTTATTCGTAGGATTTTTACCCATAGATGCTTGATCGAGAAGCTGGACTGACCAGATAGCCAGCTGCTGAATGTTGTATCCACAACGACAGATGTATGCAGGATCACGAAGAGCAAAGTCAGCAATTCTCTTAAGGAAGGCAATTGAGACTAGCAGCGTGGCAGCAGCTAAATTTCAGTGTTCACTTCTTGACGCTTTCTTGTTATTAACAAAAATCAGCCGAATGTCATCACACCCACAGTCTACCTTGAGAAAAACCAGGCAAACAATATTTCTGTAGTTTGGCCATATGCAGTTGAAACTCCCATTTACTCAGATTAAGGTCGCGCACAACAATTGATTTTACTAGCTTTTTACATTTTTGTGAGTGGGTCCGGTCTCATAGCATGTACTAATTCCTGTGGTAAATGCTGATAGATGACTTCTACTACGAGTCTTTTAACATTTGAGCGCTCAAGTTTTGCAGACAATTTGCAGACAATTTACAGATAATGTCCGACTATATTAGATCTTAAAATGTCCGACTATATTAGATCTTTTTAGAGAAATCCCTCCTATAGGCTATGGTAACTCATACGTTGGAATGAATTTCAGATCCCGACAATGAAGGCATCGTACAATGACCATGATGGCTAGCTGTCTTTGATGGCTCACCGGATCCATCACCAATCTCCCCGTCGATGGCGTCGGCGGCACTCTCCTACAAAGAAACTCAGAGGGCAGGCACCTGCGGGCATGCACGGGAGACGGGAGGACGAGTGCGTGATGTTTATTATTGCCAAACAGCTTGAAACAGAATCGTTGACAAAAAAACGGCGGCCCCCCGAATAGCAGCAGAAGTAATGATGGCAGCGTAAATGGCAACAACGCCTCAGCAAGCGACGGAGCGTGCGTGAGACATAACGACGTCCGTCCATGTCCATCCACCATCTATCCACGGGTAGACCATGTCCTCCAAAAAATCAACGAAATGTCCATCGTGCATCCACACCATGACCAAAATTGGAGGACGACGAGCGCTTGCAGCATACTATGCGGCCACCATCATCTATAGCAGCGCCAGCCTCCCTGCCTCGCTCGATCGCCTATGATAGATAGCCTCCATCTCCGTCATCACAAGAACGATACGAAAACATAGAACATTCTTTGAACAAAACTATGGGTGAGTCCATCTTGTTGTACCCTGAGCTAAACGCTCTATCTAAACGTTAGGAGTAAAAGATATCGTACGGCAAATACAAAACTGCGGTTGTTGGCGGATCCTTCGTCATCTCCAATATATTTCTCGCCCATGTTACCAATGCCAATGTTACCCCCCCTCGCCTTGAACGCAGGAGCATCCATCCCAGGAGACGAACAGCTTGTCGCGTTGGCTGAACAGAACAAGCCGGAAGCATGCCCTGGTGGAGATGCTGCCTACAACGTGGGAAAAAACGCCGCGGACGCACGCCTGAAAAAAAGAGGGTGAAGCGTCCGTGGCGGCGCAGCATTTTAACAATACGAAGGAGGAGGCGGAATCCGGCACAGAAGAGGAACGGGTCATTGAACTGACCGAAAGGGACAAGCCAGAAGCATGCCCTTGTGGAGAGGTTGCCTACACCGTGGGTAAAAATATAAAGAAAGAGGGCAAAGTATCCATGGCAATGCAACATTTTACCAATGCTGATGAGGGAGATAAAAAGAAGAAGAATGGATGCTGCATCCAATAGTGGAGAAGAAAATAATGCATAAATCTTCTCGTGTAGAGCAGTAGTAGATAGTTGAACTTGAGATCTTTTAGAGCATACCTTCTGTCATCTCGCGCAGACATAACAACAGAGAGTAGAAACTTGTCATGCCCTCTTTTGTAAACACAGCATGCGTCATGCATCACATAATTGACAGATTGTGATAGAGCTGAAGTCTTCGATGTTGTCTGAGCAAGGATTGAATAATGGGGTCTTGGCCCTATGTCATCTTGAATTAGGAGACTTCAGACTCGGCCAATACTGACTCAATAGATATACACTTCCTGGTGCGCTGGTAAATGATTAGTCTGGCTGCAAGAATGGCAACGATTGCAATCCACTTAACTCGCCAAAGAAGTCGCCGCAATGGTCCTATGGTCCAAATCAATGCGCCAGGCATTACTTCGAGCAGGACCTATCAAGTGACATTCTGGCTGAAATATATTGATTGGTGTTTTGCTAGAATAATGACAGTATTATCAGTTATGAAATCAGGACAATGCAAAGACCAGCATGGTTGTGGACTGTAGTGGGCATGCGTGACTGTGAGAAGTTGGGCTTTTGGCTGGATATACAGTTATGATGTTCAAGCCTCATGCATTGACTCTTTGGGTTGTTTCGACAGCAAAGGGCTTCCACATACAATGCCCCGTGTACTATCTCT
The DNA here is from genome assembly GCA_036939835.1 of Thalassiosira delicatula. Lineage (NCBI taxonomy): Eukaryota > Bacillariophyta > Thalassiosirophyceae > Thalassiosirales > Thalassiosiraceae > Thalassiosira > Thalassiosira delicatula. The sequence continues at coordinate 9,753 of JALLOY010000632.1, forward strand.
TTGTGCTCATGCAAGGGTCAAATTTTGATTGTAGTTATTGGACTTGGTTATGTCTCAACTTAAATGAGTCAATTATAATGTTATGACGTGACTTATTCAAACAGGCTCCGAAAGGCCCTCAAGAACCTTCACGGACAAGTACATGTGACCCTTGGGCGTCTTAGCCGCAGCTCCTTCCGTTTGAACCTTCTCCAGCAATCGCACACACTTCCCGTTTGGAAATACTTCCCATTTGGTTCTGTTGAGGACCACGTCGTCGTATGATATTTCGAGGTATTCGTTGTTGAGGAACATCTTTTCGGCAACTTCTTTGCCATAGCAACCGCAAATTGCAACCAGGCTCACCTCTGTTTCAGGCAGCCGGAAAATCACCATGCCGTTGTCGGACAACGTTGCCAATATACCTCTGCATCGGTCCAAATGAGTACATATTTCTTTGTCCTCACTTTTTTGGAAAATTGCAGTGTCTGGCTTTCCAACCTTGCTCCAGACATTGACGTCCTGGTACCACTCTTTCCAATTTTGGAGCTTGCCGGGGAGTGGATTGAAGCTATCTTTTGTATCCTCGACCTTCGTGCCCTGGACTCCGAATGTAGGCTTTTCGAAGTTGATGTAGTCAGGCGATTTGTCCATAGTGCAATATGTTGGGTCGCAATGAATCGGCTCCGGAATCAATTCCTTCCACAATATGGTCCTTTTCAAAGCAGACCAAGTTTCTCGAGGATCTTTTGTTGCATTCATCTGCACTTCGATTAAATCCAAGGCCACCAACATTGCTTTTGAGTAAAGATACGCAAAAGTCTCTGAAACAAATTCAAACGCCAAAGACCCTGGGGAGATGCATAAAATATCAAAGAAATAAGTCGTAGTAAAAAAGATACAAGCGAGGCCCAAAATCTAGGGGAATGACGAACAAAGTGTGAGGAAGAATCCATACCTGGGTACCAATTGTGAAACACAACACCAAGACTGTCTTTGCGATTTTGATTCTCCTTGTTTGCTCTGTACTGCGTTACATTGTGATACCTGTCCCCAATGAAACTCCAAGCATAACGATTGGCGCCGCTCTTCTTTTCGGCCTCGTAATCGTGCCCCCCAAGCGCGTGACCAGTTCCTAAATAGAATGCATTGTACCCGTACTCAGCATACCGCTCCGCCATCTTCCGCTCCTTCTCCAATGCCCCGCCCTTCAGGAGCCCCAGCGTGTTGAGCACTTGCACCGGAGGCCGCCAGCACATTGCCTGCGTCCACCGTATCAAGCTCTCCCTTGACGTGTACTTGTCTGCGTCGTCCCCCTCCTCAAAGTACGTCCACGTGTAGTGCGCAATGTCCACGTCGGGCGACACATTCTGCACGATGCAGTACGCCTGGTTCCGGTAGTTGTCGCCGCACCCGCTCCCCTGGTCGGCGTTCTGGGTGGCCAGCATCATCCTAGCCGCCTCCCATACCGGTCCAAAGGTGTTTTGCAGTTGATTTTTGTAGCTGTTGTAGCGGCAGTTATCGTGTCTGGCTACGACGGAGCTGCCGATGGTCCCAATGACAAGCTCGTCCTGGTTTTCAGTGACGAGGGCACAGGCAATGGTATCCACGAGCTTGTCATTTCTTTTGGTAGCAGTTACGTTGGGGTCAACAAAATTCCACGGACTTAGCCACGCATCGAGCATCATTCTCGTTGCTTGGGATTTGTCGCTGTAGTATTGGTCCAGTTTGTCAACTAGAGTTTGAGCTGCTTTGTGCGTCCTTTGTAGGCGTGCTAGATTGAAGGTTCCAACGTCAACAGCGGGTGCTTCATTCGCTTCTATGATTTTGGCTGGTTCACTAAGTTCATTCTCTGGTTTTATTTTGTTTTCGGTCTCTCCGTCTTCCAATATTGTATCCATTTGTTGCTTAGCATCATTTCCTTTTTGTCCCTCCTCTTCCGCAGAGTGTCCGCCTTCTTTTTCAGTGTCGCTTTTGCCAGCCTGTACAATACTTCCTCCGCTAGCAGTGGAATAATTTTCTTTCTGAACAAGTCCATCTTTTTCTTTCTCCTCCTTTTTCTCCTCGGTCTCTTCCTTACTCTCCCTCTCCTCGGTCAATTTCTCTAACCTCTTCAGTTCAGCCTCAATCTCATCATCACCCGTCCCCTCCTCGTCAGCGTCCTTGACGCCGCATCTTCCGCAGCTCTTTTGCTGGTGGAGGTCAAGGTTGGGGTGGAGTTTCATTATCATGGCAGGCGGGGAGACCGAGAATGATCAGTGTGCCTTGCTTTGATTTGTGGGATTGCCGGGCGGCGCGCCAGGATTGTTGAGATTTTACATTCATTCCAACGTATAAGTGTTGTACATATATGTAGGTAGTATAAGATAACCTCACAATATTTCCCTCATCTACTTCGTATATCTCCTGTACCCTTATCTCAAGGGTCACTGGGAGTGAGGTAGAGGGATAACAGGTTATGATAACAGTGTGTCCACAAGGTTGCCAAATCCTTTTAACATGTACGGATGTGTTATTTGAAGGGGAGCAACCGTTCATGAGGGGATTACTACAAACCACACTGTTTACTGTGTTCAAAAGGGTGTCAGTGGCAAACAAAATCAGACCGCCCCATGGCCACCCACCTTGAGGGTTTGTTGTTGTAGCACATTCACCTTGGTGGTTGATGCGTCCACAAGGTTGCCAATCCTTTTTCACATGTCCAATCGAGTTTTCTTATGCCCTGTGTGTATTTTCCATAAGTAGATCAGTGCTACCCTTACTATTTACTGTGTTGTAGGAGGGCTGAGGTGCACTCAAAATAAGACCACTCCATGCCTATCCACCATGAGGTTTATAGTTGTAGCACGTCTACCCTGGTGGTTGATGCCTTCACAATATTGTTATTTACTTTTTTTATGTTTGGATGTGTTGTTTGATGCCTGGGACCTGGAGCAACCTTCCATGAGGGGATCACTACTAACCAAACTGTTTACTGTGTTTACGAGGTTGATCTTGCTACACAAAATCAGATAGCTTCATGCCTACCCACCTTGAGGTTTTGTGGTTGTAGCGCTTTTACCTTGGTGTTTATTGTTTCCATGAGGTTTTCAATCTTTTTTACATGTCTAAGCAAGTTGTTTCAACCTTTACATGAACCTTCCATATGTTGATCAGTGCCATCCTTACTACTCACTGCGTTCTAGGATGGGTGAGGTGCACTCAAAATAAGACCACTCCATGCCTATCCATCTTGAGATGTTTTGGTTGCAGCTCCTTCACCTTGGTGATTGTTGCTTCCACAAGGGTTCCAAATTCTTTTTTCATATGTACAAGTCAGTTGTTCATTGCCTTGGGTGAATGACCCTGGTTTAGATCAGTACAATATTGTTTTCTAGGAGGGGTCAGGTGCACTCAAAATAAGACCACTCCATGGCTATCCGCCATGAGATTTTGTGGTTGTAGCGCATTAACCTTGGTGGTTGATGCATCACAGAATCTTTCGATAAGGATAAAAACGTCTAAATTTCTGTTTTAGATACATGACTGTTGTCACTCCTAGTGTCTTTCCCTCTAGCTTCTAGACATGAGCTGTCTGTTACTCTTTACAGCAACATCCCTAATGTTGTGATCCGTCATTTTTTTATTGGCCATGAAGATTTCAGAGGCCAGTTTTTTGCGATACTCCACAATGCTATCTTTGGCGCATTAAAAACACTTCAGTCATTCTGCCCAATCGAGTGTTGCAGGAAAAAGGAAGGTCACATCTACAGCTGTTCTTGTCCTTTGGATTGACAGCAGGATAAACCATTTACTGAAACAATAAGCAACCAAGCTTGCTAACATTGTCTTACTTGCAAAATTCAACATGGATCAGTTGGCCAAATCTGGTAACTTGTATTTGACATAACATTTTGTGGATTATTACATCTGATCAAATAATGTTTTGTTTTTATGCTATACCCCGGTGTGCTCAAAATGGTTCAGCCCAGAATAAGATTGAACACAGCATGTCCATTTTAAGCCTTCTTCTAGCCCACACCACCACTAAAAGAGGTACCATGCTAGGGTGGACAAAAGATGCAGCCAAAAATTGCTCAACAATACAGTCCATGCTAGATGCTACTCCAAAGATAGAATCTTGCTGTGCCAAGACTGAGGTCAGTTAAGTGAAGATCCACACTGGCTTCTGGCCAAACCCAGGCATTCTGGACAACGGGTTCACCGCTCCATCCCATTGTGAGTGCGGAGGCACAGCTCAACCTCCTATCCTTGAGGGACAGGTTTTTGTTGTTGCCGCTCCTTCTGCAACAGCAAGTGTTGGCGTGAAGTAGGGTGGACACTGAGTCATTTGTCCGGCGCTGCCGCCAATTCCATTGCAGACAAAAGCAGCCAATGATGCACCTGGCTTCTACACGCCCTCCCAGTGCAGGTGGAGGAGCACAGGCATATTAACGATATATATTGGATACGTAAGACGTTCTACAAGAGAGCAGGAGTGGTGAAAAGTAATACGTTGTTAAAGAGTGAGTATCAACTAGTCTAAACGCCGTGTGGTCGGTACTGCTTGATGCCCTGTGCGATCTGTGCATGTGCGTCTCCCATCATGGTCCACATTATGTGGCCCTGTGTATCCACAGACAGACAGACCAAATAATCACGAACCAGGCGGGACTCTATAACTGAACAGATGTCAGAGGAACAATATTAAACCCAACGTGTGCTGCCATATCCACTCTCCCCAGGTGGGGCTTAGCCACAGTTGGAGGACAGTTATGCCAACATAGATGTTATGGCTGGTAAGTAATTTATAGGGGTAGAGTAAGCAGGATTTGGAACCCTGTGTGTCAAAAAATTTAGGTCATCTCTGCTCAAGCCAGCTTGCTTGACCCATACAAGCCCGGTATTCAATGATGTTGTTGAGCGCAACAGCGCCAGCAGTGACCACTACACGTAGCTAGTGCCTGCCTCTCTACGGTAGTACGCTCGATGTGGCGATATTATTCTTTTAGTTTAGAGGTTATAACAAATAGTGGTGTATTGTTACCAAGTGCGATACCGTTGGTTGTGATGGCCGTCATTTGTATGACGGCCAGACCAACTCTCTACGGTCATATATTTGTGTCAGGTGGAATCATGTTCCAACACACCTTTTCACAAATGCTGAGGCAAATAGTGTTAAGGGACCCCTTGACCACCCTTTGAACTCCAAGTTGGATTTAGCTGGCAGTGGGAAGGGTCTGATATACTCCAAATGAACCCCGCCTCCTGATAATTTTGCTTCCTGCCCGGTGCTGCTTTGTCCAGCCACACCATTTGTACTTGCTTTCCCTCCCTGATATCTAGCTCTATTTATGTGGTTGCATCATCCCCACCTATCTAGTCTCACTGACCCGCTCACGTTTGTGGTAGCTCCAATGGTCTGTATGGGGTTATGTTGTTGTGTCTTGAGATGATTTCTGGAGTTGGGTGATTGGGGAATCATGTGGCGTTGTAAGGCGCAGAAAGCTGTCTGCCGCGCCTGTAGGTTGTAGCAGTGGCGGGTTGGACGGGTTCTTTTCTTACGCAACGGTCCGTGCCGGGGAAAATTTGTTATCACTGTTTAGCGCAACAACGCCAGCAGTGATGTCTGCCTCTCTACATTAGTACACTCAATGCGACAATAATATTCTTTTAGTTTAGAGGTGAGAATAAATAATGATATTGTTATTGAGTGTGTTATGGTTGGTTGTGATGACCGTTGTTTGTACAAAGGCCAGACCAACTCTCTACGGCCACACATTCGTGTCACGTGGAACCATGTTCCAACAAATTCTAGGCCACGTCATACAGCACAACCTTCTCTCCTAGCCAAGGCCAGTGTATTGAATCTATGTGTGATAACAGGTACGTAACACCTGGAACTCCTTCAGTTGCTAGCTACCTTGACTATATACTAGGGCTTCAAAAGGAGGTTCAAGATTCCCTTTGTGGCCGCTTGCTGGAGTACACCTATCCGCACATACCCCAACTGGAACTAAGTGTTCCTTTGTGCCCTGAACCTCTACGGAAGTTCCCAAAGGGGGCTACCATGTAGACACTTGTGGAAGTCCAAACAGGGGTATGGTAACATACCATGCTATTTGGGTGACAAAAAGAGTCTCTGTTTGCAATTGATATCACAGTGTTGGCAAACTTGACCTATCTGAAACCGTGACATACATACAGACCCTAATCATGCCATCTTCTACAATCAAGGAATCATTTGCTAAACTGACAAGGATCAATGCGCCATACACGATTGAAAACATGGGCGTACCGCCCCTCAAAAGAATATGATACGCGTTATTTCGATAAATATTGGGGCGGTTGAGATAAACACCCAACGTTGCGAACCTATGCAGAAGAGAAGGGCAGTCATGGTGACAGAAGCGGGAGAAAACCTTCAAGCGCTCTCCCCCCCTCGAGATGGGAGAGTCGGCAAACTCCCAACGCTCACTCCCCCCCGTGGAAATTGAGAGGAACAACGGCTGCAACACCCCCCCGCGCCCAAACATATGCCTCGAACCCCCGTAACCCACCTGCAACTCACGCAAACGGTTGCGACAGATACTCCCGTAACTGAGGAAACGACGATAGAGTTTTTGCTCAAGAGACGGAGTCACCCTCCCCCCGAAAATGCGCTGAAACGATCGAAAGGGGACTAAAGCCTCCCCCACAATCAAAGCCGTCATCCACCAATAATCGTGGAGCGCGTCGACCAGACGAAAACCGGCGTCATCGGCAAAACTGCCGTCCTGAAAATCAGTCAAACGAGAGAAGGTCATAACAATATGGCCGTATACGCTCTCCTCGTCGCCGACCGAAGGACACAACCATTTTGCCCCCGCCGGATCCGTCCCAGCATTCAACACCCGCTGCGTGAACTCATCCCACTCCTGAGGAGAGAGCACGCAATCAGACCCGAACTCCCCGTCGCGCCCATCGATACGAGGAGCGACGGTCGTGGAAGCGAAAGCGCGAGTCCGCACCACCCTACCACCGATCAGAAGATTGCCGTCATCGTCGAGGCCGTAAATAACCCTGCGCGCTCCGGCAAGGGCGCCGCCGCTGCCGTCAACACGATCATGAAGCGGACTGGAAAGGGAGCGCGCAACACATTGGGCGTCAGCGCGACTCCCGTCGTTCAATGGAGCAGTCATTCTCAAAAATATATTTTTATCTCTTCTTCCCCCCCTTTTCACAGTGCGTTGTTATCTTGTTAGCTTTGTCGCGCTGCGGGGAGCGAAACAAGTAAGAGAACAAAAACGCACGGAAACGACGATGAAAAACGATGAAAAATGAGAATGACAGCACACTTCCCCCCCCCCAAAAAAAACAACGGAAAAAACGACAGCTTTTTTTCAAAAACCCAAAAGTGCCCAGCAACGGACACAAAAACAAGTACGTAAGTGCAAAGGCACAAAAACGAGTGCACATTAAGAAAAAGCCCGCTCCGGGGGCAGAATGAATAGCAGATTGCGCACCAAAGCTGACACCCCGCTGCAATGATACCTGTAGAGAAAACGCACAAGCACAAAAAGTGCGCGACAGAAAAACAGGCGCTACAAAAACACTTAGAGTTGTAAAGCGATACTAAATAAAATATAACAACACACTCATATGTCAATAATTGTACCAACTCAACATTATATGCCCATGCTTATAACTAATGAGATTGTGCGTAGCTATATGTACACGACAGTTTTATTGGACGTATAGCCAAAGGACCAACCAAATAAAAAAACAGTCATAATTATATAAATACAATAATCGAACCACATGACCAATTAACTTTTATCCGCAAGTATCTAATAATCCCCATTTTTATTTTGATACAACGCCCTTGACTGTGACTGATGTTGGCCCACCCTCTCTGCCAACAACGGAACGTTGTCCGGTGCGGGTCAGCTCCTCCCCCCCTGACATCCCCCGTTGTGTCCCTGGGAGTTGCCGCTGTAGCCGTTGTTGCCCATGAGCTGCCATATACCCTCAATGTGATCGCTCCCGTGAATGCCGGACATAGATGGTTTGGATCCTCCGTGGGCACTTCCCATGCCAAGGTTGCTGGGATGATTGCCCCATAGACTGCCTTCCCCATTACAACCGCCACCCTCAACACCCCTGTCTCCTATTCACATCCCAGTGTCCCCGTGCGCGTCCATCCTGAACAGGGCGCCATTGCCCGAGTAATTGATCAAATTGTGTATTGCCTACAACCTGATTCCCTCCTCCTCATCCTTCCATCCTGGCGGCAGCAACAGAGGGTTTGGTGAGATCGTCCCAGAACAGGAGTCCTATGTCCTCCTCTGATGCCTGTATATACTGCCGGCCGCACTTGTTTTGTTTCATTTTGGGCAAGAGAGAGAAACGGGCAAATCAAAGCCTGGAGAGTGAGAGGGCGGCAAGTCATGAAAAAGGCACGAGCACCCCGGCGTCTCTCCCTCCCCAGATATTTTGTTCTCTCTCAGAGGTGTTGACCCACTCAATGCTGTCCATCCCGCCGTTCTCCTTGCTCTCTCATCTCTCCGTTGACGGTATGTTGTGCCATTTGGAGATGGATCTGATGGTTGAACTTTAGCGTGAAGTGAGAGACTGAGACAATACTCCAGCGTTCAAACTTTAGTGTGTGCCAACAAATCCAGTGGCCGAGACATGACAACAAGGTGAATTTAGTTGTGTTAGTAGGTATACCCTAACTTTTTAGTTATATGCTGGTTGTACATTTACTATTTAGTCATATTGTGGCCGTACGTTCACCTAACCGTTACTAGTTAAGTTGCCTACACCCCCAAAGGGATC
>JALLOY010000633.1:0-10833 GCA_036939835.1 Thalassiosira delicatula
CAGGTTGAATCAGGTGCAAGATTGCAGAAGCCGCGTTTTCCGGCTTGTACAAACCCTTTCAATAGCAATGCCCTTAGCTACGTTGTCGTGGAACATAGAAGTAGCTAAAAAGTTCTCCTGGTATGTCACCAAGATCCCAAGTATGGGTGATGATTCTGTGGGGTAATTCAGCTATCAAAATTTCGATCGGTCATATCGAAGCTATATTTTAGATTTCGGACTAAGTGTCTTTTAGTTCAGTCTTTGATAACATTGTATCTATACTATCGTGCTGCAGACTACTGCCTAGTGCCATCTCATCGCAGGTTTGCTTCCTCATGATGTCCGCAAGTAAATGACAAAATGCCCCCCGTGCCTTTCCCCGTGCATGCAGACTCTTCGAGTCCACCCTGGCAACAAATATACTACTTCGATTTTGGATATGCAGCCCCGGCTTGGAATCGGTCAATCTCGATCCAGCGAAATCTCTTTTCCGATCTCATTGCGTGGCACATCGCCCGATATGGGTTCTTCTACGCCGTATCCTAGAAACGACTCCGCACGGCCCCGCTCTTCCCGCGACGGGACGCTCCCTCGCTCCGCCCGTCGCCCTCCTCAAAACAACCCTCGCGATCCGCCGCCGCCACCGCCTCCCACCCGGGACCCTCCATGTCCGAAACGCAAATGGGAGACCGAAACGAGGACGCATTCTCGCCGCCGGCGTCGCACCCGTTCCTCCAGGAGACCGTGGCCCTGGAACAGCACGTCGACTCGTCCAGCGACGACACTGACTCGTCGAGCCTGCCGCCGCCCTCCCTGCTGGCGTGGACCACCGTGCCGACCCGCGGCTTCCTGCGGCGCAGCGCGCGGTCCCCGAAGGCGGCGGGATTGTCCTCGTACACGTCGCGGAGGAGGGAGGCGTCGCTCCTCCTCCCGACGTCGGCGGCGGCGCTCGCGTTGGTCGATTTGCTCGCCGAGTCGCGGCGACTCCGGGGGGACGCGCTCCCGGCGCCGTCGCGACGTCCTCCGGCGTCGTTCGCGCCGAGAGGCCTTCGCCCCTCGGGCCTTGACTGCTGCTGCTGGCGTTTCGCCCGGTTCGATTTCTCGCCGTCAACGACGAAAGTTCGAGACGACGACGTTCGACGGCTAGTTTCGAGCGCGGGACCGACGCGACGGGGAGAGGATGTGCCCCGTCCATTATCGTTGTTGAACATCCACGACATCGTTTCCGACGGCAGACCGCTCGTGCTGCACCGCCTCCTGGGCCGCCCCCCGCTCGGTTGGGCCGACCGACCTACCTCGTGATCGAAGCGGGATCCGGATGAGTTCCCCCGAGATCGCGAGGATGACGACGACGGCGACCCGGGATTGTTGACCGCTTCACTGATGAGAGGACGTACCTCAAACCATGGCGCCCATTTGACAATTGCGGCAGTTGCCCTTTTTCCACCTTGCCACATATGTTACTGTGAGCCAGGTTGGTCTGCTGCCGCTGTTGCAACTGTTGCAACTGCTACTACTACTGCCACAGCTGCTACTGCTGCGCCACTGCCGAGGCGCAAGATTGGGGCTAAGTAGAAAGTAAATATCTTTCGAAACACAAGTATTGGCATCCTGAAAGCTGAAAGCAAAAGGCAACGGCATTGCGAGTCAGATTCTTCAACCGAAGTAGGTTCCTTCTACTCACGTTATCTTGCTTGGACGAGGACCAGCTTCTGTGAAGGTCCCAACTTCCAGAGGAAGAGAAGCTTAGGTTACAGACCTTTGTACCATGGTGCTGGTGAAATGGTTCGCGCAATAGTTTTGAAATTACACAGAAAATCGAGACTTTGGAGATGAATATCTCTGGCTGTGTTTGTCGGAGCTAATGCTAATTGGCGGCAGTTCCCTCCTGAGTGGGAGAGCAAAGGGAATCTAGTGGCACGGCGGCTGGTTAATGAAATTGGAAAAGCGCTGTTTTGCGGTCAGGAACTGAATCAGGCCAGTGATGGAAGGGAAGTGGCAATGACCATGGGATGGTCGGTGTTGCTTGCTTGTTGTTCTTTGGCGTCAACAATAGAGCCCACAAGGCAAAATCAAGGAATTGGTATGATCCACAGAGTTCCTACGTAGAGAATTGCTTCGACGGGATTTTGGACCTCATTATTTGAACAATTAGTATGGAATTACAGGTTCCTACGTACATTGTTCCTAGGAAGAGATTTCGGACCCGCAAAGGTCCAAAAACTACAAAAATGGGTCCGACAAGACAATTGATTGGAATTATGTAGTATGTACTGGTTGTTAGCTTGAGTACAATACTGTGTATGATATGCATACACTTCTACTACTCTATTGTACCATAACAAATTGCAGGGTCTTTTGCACATTGACAGAAATCCTTCCAGTGTTTTTGTCAGCCTGTAATTTTTTGTAATTGAGTGTGCACGTGACCAAGGGAATTCCTCAGGGGTTATAGGTAGACCCCTAGTCGTACCGTTGTCATCTGAAGAAAACATAACAGGGTGTGACAGTCCAAATGACGTCATTTCAAGACCCGATCTCTACTTTTTTTCAAAGATTCTGTCTGACCGCTGACACGCATGTTACTAACACAGAACACCCCATCAATCCCATTTCCCATGGCCATTGTCATTTCCAAGCCACCACTGGACCAATTTAGCCCCCAACCGCGACTTTTCGATTCAAGCTTTCTGCCACTGCGCCGCCAGAGTCCCTTTGCTGTCCCATCCAGAAGACGATAGCAGTCGTTGAGCGTGGCAGCCGACGTCTACAGCTAGAGATATCTCCGTGTCAAGTTTGAAATCTCCGTGAGCCATTGAAGCTCGCGCGCCGTCAGCTCTCGACCTGCCGTGGCCTGGGTTACACCTTTTTACCACTATGCCGATCTCGTATTGTGGTCGCATTATTACAATGGCTCCCAAGTCGTCTTCATTTGCATTTTGAGATCTCTGCAACATAAAGAAACAAAATATTGCCGAGTTCTACGTGATTAATTTCTCAGATTTCCAAGCAGTTTGTTCCACAGATTGATTGGACAAATTATTTCCAAAACAAGAAGGGTGTGGATATCTTGATCCGACACCAGAATATCTATCATCTGGATACAAACTACAGATCTGGGGGACATAAAGCAACCCCCACCAGCAATCTATCATTGGCAGAGAAGGTGGGCTATCTATCCAAGAAGTGCTGCCGTTTTGACTTGGCAAGAATCATCATGCTTATTCTCCAATACCAATATGAAGCAATTTTCATCTACCAATCATATTTCACAATGCCTACCAATCCAGCAATTGCAGCAAATTCTTCAGTCGTATTCATTGTTGTCAATGAATGGTTTTGTACAGCCACATTATTCTATTCCACCTCCGCGTCATGGCATCACCATACAATCAATTGCCAAATACGGAATACTAAAGAAATATGTGGTTCTAAAAGGATTCAACAAACTGGTGGGGAATGCAATTCGCTGGCAAGCACGCCACATATCCAATCATGGTGACTGGTCCCATGGTGACAATGTGAAAGGCTTTTGACAGACCAGAATGGTGATCTTATTTGGAAATATCTGAGTCTGAATAGTGTCGATCCATCTATCTCCTCTGGGTCTTGCTTCTGTCATACAGGATGTGAGTAGCGTGTCTCAATTACTGCAAACTACCGCAAAACGTGCTGTAAACATTGCTATGACAATCCTAAATATCTTCATCATCAGTGTATCATCAAGATCGAGGAATGGATGGAGTTGCCATCAAAATATAGCCAGACTCAGAACTTTGCATTATAATCTCCATCTGTCTTCTTGCCTGTCATGTAAGATAAGTCACACCAAATCCACGCACTTTGAAAGACAGTCAAACGGCGTGACAAAATTATCAAGCTCATCAGATCCACCAAGAGGGAAATGCCAAGCTTGAATGCCAAAGAACTCTTCAGCCTGAAGGATGAAGAGTATAAAGGTTATTACAAAAAGCTGCCATTGAAAGAAACAGTAAAGGACAAAGAGATCATGGACATATTATTCAAAGAAAGGATGCTGATACGGCAAAGAGTGGCTATGTTTGGTGATACTCGTGGCCACAAATATAGCCCTATTGTCATAAGATTTGCCATGACGCTCCGAGGCAAACTCACTTATACAAACTATGAGTTCACAAGGAAACTATTGGGAATCCCAACAAATGTCACTCTCACCAAGTATAGCAATGCAGACACTACCAGTCCAGATGGATCAATGCTAGAAACTGTTGTCCAACAAACTCAAGAGATTTGGAGTTGGGACTGCCATTGCCACGATGATTCACATACTATTACAGGCATGCTAGGTGAGTGTGTGAATATCCATATCATACTATCTGAGACTGACGTAACTGACCTTTGTACATTTACACAATTTTGCCTAAACACTAGTAATATTATAGGTGTTGCCCGTGATGCATTTGATGGGCATGTCATAATTGATGAGTTCAAAAATCATGTTGAGAGCTTGGAACAGAAAAAGGTGCAAACCAGAAGAAGAAGAAGGAGAAGGATGAATTCTCTGTTTGACACTACATGGCTATGCTGTGTCAGTCTTGGTCAGGCAAAGAAAAGTCTTTCAAGTTCATGGCAACAAGGTGGTGTGTTGAGAAATTGGATGCACAATGGCTGCATAGACAGCTCAGAAAACTCTTACCATGTTTGCTTCAGTTGGTTTGTTCGTGAATTCTATCGCATTTGATGGCGCACCAGAGAACCGCTCAGCCATAAAAAATACCGACCTTGTCATTGAAAGACCTCGTACTCAAGGTCATGTCTATTAACCTGTCGCTCTTGTCCAATGACAGTTGTGTGCAGAAAAAAATACACACAGGATGAGCTGTCATGGGATATGAAGGTGGGGTTCAATTGTCCAACCGCAAAGGGTTTTGTTGTTGTTGCGGGAGGAGATGTGTCTAATGCTGTCAAGAAAATGGCAAATGCTGAGTTGACAGGCAAATCTGCAAAAAAGCCGAAGAAGAATAAAAAGAAACAAAGGAAGAAGAATCTTACTTTGAACGGAGAGCCTTTGTCATTGAAGATGTTGCAGGATGTCTGGGAGTTGTCGCCTGATGATGAGCCTAAAAATGCTGTTAAGTTATTCATTGTATTCCAATGTGTCAATAAATTCATGACTTAATACATTATTATTGTATTTCATGACAGGTGGAATCATGATCTATCCAGATCTTGGTCTCAAGATTTTTTGAGAAAAATGCTAAGTCACAGATACGCGTATGTGATGCTGTCAGGGCTCAATCAAATAGCATGGTGAAATGCATCAAAGCATACCGGCATCTCAATACGAAGTGTCCTCTGGATGCATATGATTCTCTGATTGATCATTGTGAGAAAACAAACAACTGGGTTGGTGCAATGAATAATAATCAGAAGACCAACCGGATATGAGTTGATTGACTATGAGGACCATTGGTGTGTATTTGATCTTTGCGACTATGTGAAATGTCACCATCAGTGGTACACCCAAGCTGGAAAGAATGATTTGCTCTATTTTTCAAAGTCGTATAAGATATTGTATGGACATCATTTGGTGTTATAATTCTTGCCCGGTCTCAGCTCCTGGGCCATGATATTGTTCAGCGATGTCATGGATATGATGATCTCAAAAAGACATTCTGTATGCTATGCAACAAAAATGCCAAAGCTAATGCTTTGGGTACAAATCAAATGCTATCTTGTTTGCAATGTGATGTTTTGTTCAGTTTGTGGGGTAGTAGGAAGGCAAAATTCAGCAGGGATACAGAATTTCACTTGCAAGAAATTCTTGGATGTAGAAAGACAAAGATAATTAAGCATGATTAAACTATCCCTTTTTATTCTGGCTCTTTCTTTTGGCTTTGCGCTTTTCTGCTTTCTTCTTGTTTTCAGCTGCAATTACTCCTAAACTAGGACACAGCGCTTCCTGTAAAAAATGCCATACTTTGCCCTCCTCTTCTTTGACCAATCCTTGCCACGGAGCCTTTCATATGCACACATGAAGCGTCAGTCAGCTTCCAGATAATCTTCTTGCGGAATGAACTCTGGTACAAATGATTAGAATCCGATATCTTCTGTGCCCGCAGCACGTGCGCGACATCCTTTATAATTCCAATGACATACCACACAATACCTGCATCTGATAGCAAAAGATGGAATGCAGCCTCCACCTCCATCATGATATTGTAGAATTGAGCATTCTCATACAAAAGAGAAACTTGCTCTTTCTATTCTGTGAGAACAGTAGGAAGATTCTGTGCTCTTGCGTCCTCTCTGGTTGCTGATGCTTCCATTTTGATGTAATTCAAAGCAGCAGCAACTTTGCGCATTGCTTTGTTGGCTAGGTTGCCAATTATCATGAGAATAAATCCAGTGATTTAATATATTTCCTGCCTCATGTTCAGTATCAACTGGTTTCCATGGCTGTTCCGGGATTGATTTGATTCTTTCTCTAAGATTACTCTCCCCTTGCTTCAAGCCTAGACTCAAACATGATTCAAATGCAGATGCAAGTACAGCAATACAGTTGCTCCAATCATCTCTTCTTCTTTGGTCAACATAGTTTGCAATGACCACAGGATAGTCTATTTTCAATTGATCTAATGCATGTTCAACATCATTGGTGTAATCACTGCGTCAAATTTTTGAGTCGTTTTTACTTGTTGCACGGCGATTGGAGATTGCTTCAAAAATGTTGTGTAAAATCTATCCCATTTGACTACTTGAGGATCAATCTAGGCCCATGTTGTTTATTTTGGGTATTTTTGATACCTTCAACCATGTCTTGAATGTTCTATTGCTACACAGACTGCTCAGAATAGACGCTATGGCTGGGGCGGCAAGGATAAGGCCGCAGAGATATTCTTTAGTAGAAAAGTCGGTTTCGTCCATCTTGGCGCGCAAGTTTCAACAACTCACGGAGATTTCGAACTTGAGACAGAGATATCTCTAGCTGTAGATACTGGCTACTGTGCTACTTGCCAAGTATTGTCTTCTGGATGGGACAGCAAAGAGACCCTGGCGGCACAGCGGCAGAAAGCTGGAACAATAAAGCCGATGATTTGCAGTTGGGGACTGATTTGGTCCGGCGGCGGGGGTTGGAAATGACAATGATCATGGGATGCATCGTGTGTGTCAGCGGTCAGATAGGATCTTTGCAAAAGTAGAGATCAGGTCTTAAACTGACGTCATTTGGACTGTCACAACCCGTTACATTTTCTCCAGATGACTGCCGTTATTTTACTACGGCGTTGTACAAGCTATTTAACTCCTGAGGAATTCCCTTGGCATGAGTGAACGGAACAAATGAACGTGCAAACAAGAGATTACAAAAGAATTGCAGGCTGACAAAAAATGCAAAAGTTTTTTTCAGCAGACAAAAAACGAGCGCCATTGCGATTTGTTTTGTGTACCTGCTCAGGTGTTGCAAGAAACATGTCTAAAGATATTGATAGGTGTATTCAAAGGGTTTGGACCCGCCAAAAAACGCACCCTCCACAATCTTGCACCTAATTTCAATTCATTCAGGAGTTGACCCAACCTATTAGAGTGGGCTTAAACTGGTTTGGCGCGCGCCACCATCAGCGCGGCACGGCACCTGGGTGCCGGTGTGACAAAGCTGGCGTGGCGGCGGCGTGCCATTCTAATTTTTGTGCGCGCTGTTCCAATTATCATTGATTTTCAACAGTCGCTATGTAGGATACGGTAGATGCTCTTCCCATACTCACCAGTCGCCAAGGTACGGCGTTCTTGACATGTTTAGTATGTACGTCGCTTAAATTAGGTTATCTGAAAACTAATTAAGGTTATACTAACTTTACCTAATCGCTTTATTTTTAGTCTCGCGTGAACTTTCAGTCACGGATCCCTCTCGGAGACGTCAACCGTCAACACCAACCGCCACAACACCCAACACAACACTCGACCATGGCGGCGAACATGACTTGCGCGCTACCATGGCGCCACTCCGATCGACCTAGCGCAGCGTCGCCGCGGTCTCGTAACGTCAAATTACATGTACGCNTCCCGTCGCCGGACTTGGGACTTCGTCCGCAGCTCGGCGGATCCCCGACGGTCCGAACGGACGGGTCCGCGACGTCGTCGCCCCCCTCCAGCCAGAACGGCGAGACCTTGCTGTCGGCCTCCTTCTTGAAGGACCTCATCAGGTTCTCCTTGGGGCAGTCGATCGTGGCGCGTCGAGCGGGCCTGCGGCGTCGTTGTCGTCCTTCGTCGTTCCCGGTCTTCTTTCGCATCGCCGCAGCGGCGTCCCCCCCGCGGCCGCCGGATCGGCCCGCCCCGCTGACGGTCGCTCCCGGAGCGCGACCACCGCCGCGACTGCGATCGGGCAGGGGCCGAACCTTGCGGTCCGCCGCCGCCTTGTAGGCGCTCTGCAGATCCTCCATCACGTGGGGGGGGCAGTCGACGGTCGCGCGACGGGCCCGTTGTCGTCTTCTCCCGTTATTCAGCTCCCTCGAGATGGGATTGCCGTTCCGCTCCTCGAGGGCGCGGGCGTTAGCCCTCGATCTCCTCGCGGCGGCGGCCTTGACCGTTTCGTCGTCGGAATCCTGGGCGAACTCGGCGGCGGCATGGCGACGGCTGCCGGCGAAGGAGTCGGCGACCACCTTGTTGTCGGCCGCGGCCTTGTAGGCGCTCAGCAGGCTTTCCATCTGACAGGGACAATGATCGATCGTGGCGCGACGACCACCACGAGGACACTGCCTCGTTTCCCCGACCTCGTTGGACCTCTTCTGCGAAACATCGCCAACGGCGGCGGCGGCGGGCAAGGATTCGACGACTTCGACCCGCTCGACGCCACGGTCATTGGACGGCGAATAAGCTCGAGGACCGCGGTTGATGTTATCGACGTTCTTCTCCAACAGCAAAGCGGCGAACGCGGCCGGTCCGTGAAAACTCGCGCGACGCGGAGCTCGCCTCCTCGCGACGCTCATAGCCGCCGCCGGCTTCTCCTCGGACGTCTTGCGGTCGAGCGACCCCGGAGCGGAGACGGAAGCTCGGGCGGTGGGATGGAGGGGAATGTTGTACTTGTCCGTTTCGATGGGGGCGACGAACTTCGGTCTCCTGGCGGTTCCGACTTTCGCGGAAGGCGGGGACGGCTCCGCCGCTGTGGAGGGTTGTTGATTCGGACTGCTGCGTTGCATTTGCAACGCGGCGAAGGGACACGGTCCATTGACGGTGACTCTCCGACGGTCCCTCCTCGCGCCGCGGGGGATGTTGCCGCCTCCGCCCGAGCGAGCACAAGTGTCTTCGTCTTCGTCCTCGGGCGCCGCCGTCGCATTGAGAATACTTTCGATCCGAGTCGTCCACAAGTCGCCGATGCCGATGCCGATGGCGTTTTGCCTTGATGGGTTGGCCTCGTTCGATGGCGATGGCACGGAGACCGTGGAGGTTTCGTTAGTTACCAACATACTCTTTCGCGAGGTGGATGGGAGCGCGGCGATGGCGATGAGTGTGTGAATGAGGATTTAATTGGAAGTCGGGGCGGGGAATCTATGAGCTGTCCGTGTTCGGTATTGGTGTTCGGGACGGATGAACAAAGATGACTGCATGCAAAGTGCATGCAGAGGAGTAAGGAGCATGGTGTAAGATGATGGTCTAACGATGTGCCATTTACATTGGCATATTGCCAATTGCCAATTGCAGCACATCAAAAGGGCATAGGATGCAATTGCTCCAGCAATAGAATTGCTTCGATGTCTTTTGACGTGTAAGTCACAGTCGCTGTCACTACGATAGAAGCACTGTATCCTCGTGACAAGCACGTGAGACAACGATCTGACATCTGTTTGACTTAGACTGCTCATCCTATTCCCTTGGTGTATCGGGAGTGGTGCATATCTAGTATAAATAAATATCGGCTCCACCAGGTTTGAAACGATACCCCGTTCTTTTGAAACAATAACATATTATTAGAATATGTATTGATTCCACAATGATTTTGGAAAAATTACTGACAAGGTACACCCAATGATTTTGTACCTCTATACTGCCAATCGAACTGTGTGAAGTATGTTGTGTTTTACGTGCTTTTTGACACGATCCATGATTAATTACAGAATACTCCTAGATCAATTCAAATGTCTTGTAAAAAAATAGTCATTTTATTTTTGAGAGAGAGATTGGAAAATACGAGCTCTGTGAAAGCAAGTGCTTGCCGGCGACGACAACGCTAATAAACAAAACATCTCAAACAAAACAGTCCTTATTGGGAGTAACTTTCTAAGTAGAAATATTCCCATCTTTTTATCCCCTTGCAGGAGTCACTTTTTATGGAGGTGGTGGGCGGGTGATTTTTCTGTGTACCGATAGAAGTCCTGACTACTCCTAGGTAGATAGAGACTGCAAGCTAACCCCCGACTAACCCTAACCTCATAGGCCTTTTGACATCGTGGTGGGATTCGAAAGAGCTGCACGCACTCATATTGGATGGCAGATTGTTAATTACGTGGTGGATCGGCCCATACTTGAGGCCTACAGGGGAGGAACGCGGAAGAGAGGCTCAGCTCGGCACCAATACTGTTGGGAGCAGCCGCTAGCGCTGGATGACCCAGTAATTTTTGCTGGACCAGGCGGGGGCGCCGGCGAAGGGCTGATCTCTGGCAAGGGCTAAGAGAAGGAGGGGTAATGTGATGTATTCATGTGCGGGTACATAGCCATTTTAAATACTAGTAAGTAAGATCCTAGGTGTGGTTAGGACCCTGCCCGAGACCTTTGACAGGTCGTATGTGGGTAAGGCCAGTCAATCTGGTGGACAAGTTAACACACACACCATGCCCTCCCTCTAAATCTAAACATATTCAATACCAATATCATAGGGTG